>JABXJD010000249.1:662500-670000 GCA_013375575.1 Percina caprodes | reverse complement strand
TTGACAGTTTTTAACACGGCGGTTAATGGCAGATTAACAGGAGAAGAACAGCTGTGTTACTGACCATCATCGTCTTCGTCGTCCTCATCTTCGTCATCGTCCTCGCTGTCTACGTCTCCGTTCACCTCTCCGTCCTGCACAGAACAGATGGTTGGTAAATGAGTTCATCCAGACAACATGATGACATCATCCCTCATGTTGTCCCCATGTTGTCCCCATGTTGTCCCCATGTTGCCCCCATGTTGCCCCCATGTTGCCCCCATGTTCCCAAAAAGCTCATCTGCCGACTGGTAGATCTTGGCAAGAACATGCTGGGTGCTGATTGGCTGAGATTTCCTCCTTAAGTATTTAAACTGGGTATTAAATGACGAGGCACTCGTCATTTAATACCAGAGGCTCGACAGTATCTGTTGCCCTTGGCAACCAGATTACGTCAATCGGCAAGAAAGAAATAAGAAATTGTTAAACTTTATTACAATTTTAAGTAATTTTAAGTAAAATGCGGATCCAAAAATTGATCCGAACCGTGAGTTTTGTGATCCGTTGCACCCCTATTTGAGAAGGAAAGGAAATTCTATCACGGGGTGTGTGTGTGTGTGTGTGTGTGTGTGTGTGTGGTGGTGATGCTACGCTACCAAGCCACGGCCGAGCAACGTTCGCCGTGTTACGTGTAGTCACATTTTTCGGGTGGACGTCAGGCTACGGCGTAGATTTTAGTATAAATCACACTTCACTGTATCTGTTGTGTACGTTGGAAAAGAAACTACTTTAAATTAAGTTCTTTAACTAATTGCAAACATGCTTCTTTTGTGTTTTGTTCTCAGGATTGTACCAAAAAAAAATAAAAAAAATAAACGTTTTCAGTTATTTTTTGTCACAAAGAATGGACCCTCGAAATAAGTACAGAAAATCCAAAAAAAAAACAACAACAAAAACAACAAAAAAACACCAAAAACATCAAAAAAAAGCACCCACAACATTGAAAAAGTGACACAAATGTCGAAAAAAATGATAATAGTGTTGAAAAAGTGACCATTGTTGAGGGGAAGACAACACAAGGGTTAAATGGAAGTGGATGGAGACGCAGTAGCTTCCTGTAATTTAGGATCTGGAGTTCAGGTAGCTCTCTAAAAGGAAGCTTCCTATTGGTCAACATCAAGGAGGCGTTGTAAGTGAGCATGAACGTCCGTCGCCTCGTCAATATATTCAGTTACCAACGGCAACGCTTATCTGCGGATGTAAAGTAAGTTTTCTGAGACTCGCCTCGTCGTCAGCGCTGTCGTCGTCGTCTTCTTCCTCCGCCACGACGTCCTCCTCGTCCTCTTCTTCCTCTTCCTCAAAGTCCTCCGACTCGCCCTCTGGAGACACAAACGTGGAGAAAACCCGACAAACATGAGGAACAGGGACCTGGATCGGGGACGGGCCGAGGCTTCTGGATCAGTTGGTAAAGTTTCAAAATCAGTAGTTTTTATTTCATCATGACATCATCAGTAGTTTTTATTTCATCATGACATCACGTACACGCCGCCTGTCTTAAGCAGAGTGGCGTGTGTACGTCTACGTGCACGTACATGCTCCGACACGCGTGTTAAAGCGACGGTTGAGTTTAGGAAACATGGCACACGGGACACCAATATCTATCTATCTCTCTCTCTCTCCCTCTCCATATCCATCCATCTCTCTATATCCATCCATCCATCCATCTCTCTATATCCATCCATCCATCCATCTCTCTATATCCATCCATCCATCCATCCATCTCTCTATATCCATCCATCCATCCATCCATCTCTCTATATCCATCCATCCATCCATCCATCTCTCTATATCCATCCATCCATCCATCCATCTCTCTATATCCATCCATCTCTCTATATCCATCCATCCATCCCTCTCTCTATATCCATCCATCCATCCATCTCTCTATATCCATCCATCCATCCATCTCTCTATATCCATCCATCCATCTCTCTATATCCATCCATCCATCTCTCTATATCCATCCATCCATCTCTCTATATCCATCCATCCATCCCTCTATATCCATCCATCCATCCCTCTATATCCATCCATCCATCCCTCTATATCCATCCATCCATCCCTCTATATCCATCCATCCATCCCTCTATATCCATCCATCCATCCCTCTATATCCATCCATCCATCCCTCTATATCCATCCATCCATCTCTCTATATCCATCCATCCATCTCTCTATATCCATCCATCCATCCCTCTATATCCATCCATCCATCTCTCTATATCCATCCATCCATCTCTCTATATCCATCCATCCATCTCTCTATATCCATCCATCCATCTCTCTATATCCATCCATCCATCCCTCTATATCCATCCATCTCTCTATATCCATCCATCCATCTCTCTATATCCATCCATCCATCTCTCTATATCCATCCATCCATCCCTCTATATCCATCCATCTCTCTATATCCATCCATCCATCTCTCTATATCCATCTCTCTATATCCATCCATCTCTCTATATCCATCCATCTCTCTATATCCATCCATCTCTCTATATCCATCCATCCATCTCTCTATATCCATCCATCCATCTCTCTATATCCATCCATCCATCTCTCTATATCCATCCATCTCTCTATATCCATCCATCCATCTCTCTATATCCATCCATCCATCTCTCTATATCCATCCATCCATCTCTCTATATCCATCCATCCATCTCTCTCCATATCCATCCATCCATCTCTCTCCATATCCATCCATCCATCTCTCTCCATCTAAATAAAATACACAGAAACACACAACAATAACAGATTTCCCCAACACTAGTTATTTGCAGTTAATAACAAGGTTGATTTAAGCTGATTTCCACAAGATATGTTTGACTTTAAGACCTTTTTTTTTTTAAATACCATTTAGAATTACAAGTAATACTGTAATCATCAATACTGTAACTCATGAACATCCTGGCAAACGTATGTAGGATATATGGATATATAATGTAATATCAGAAAGGATTGCAGGCTGTAAAACTACTGATAGTATTTGTACTTTGTCACAGTAGTCAATACCTAATATACGAGTTCTTTGAAAGGACATTACACACGTAAGAAACTTTAAAGGGTAGCCTGTAAATATGACTACTTGTGTTACACCCTCACCATCTACACCCTCACCTTCTACACCCTCACCATCTTCACCCTCACCTTCTTCACCCTCACCTTCTACACCCTCACCATCTACACCCTCACCTTCTTCACCTTCTACACCCTCACCATCTACACCCTCACCTTCTACACCCTCACCATCTTCACCTTCTACACCCTCACCATCTACACCCTCACCATCTACACCCTCACCTTCTACACCCTCACCATCTTCACCTTCTACACCCTCACCATCTTCACCCTCACCATCTTCACCCTCACCATCTTCACCCTCACCATCTACACCCTCACCATCTACACCCTCACCATCTACACCCTCACCATCTACACCCTCACCATCTACACCCTCACCTTCTACACCCTCACCATCTTCACCCTCACCATCTTCACCCTCACCATCTTCACCCTCACCATCTTCACCCTCACCATCTTCACCCTCACCTTCTACACCCTCACCTTCTACACCCTCACCATCTACACCCTCACCTTCTTCGTCCTCGACTCCGTCTCCCTCTCCGTCAGAGTCGGACGCCTCGCAGTCGTCGATGTCGTATCCGTCCAGGTAGATGAGCTGGGGGAGGAGCTTAAAGATGGACTCCCTGTAGTCCGCCAGGTTGGTCACCTCGCAGTTAAACAGGTCCAGACTCTTCAGCTGGGGCAACTTTTTCTGGAGGGACAAAGACATATTCACTCCGAGAACCGGCGCAGTCGCTAAGCAACGCTTCGCTGTGGACGTTATTGATCTCTTCTTCCGTTCTCTCGCTCCTTCTGCACTATTTTACCGGTAGGCTCTTCCGGCAATAGATGCCGTGCTGTGTGCAAGATCACGCGAGATTACGCACAACATCTCTAGAACACATGAGTTGCTGCTCTAGCGGTTAGCTTGTCTGCTAGTTTTGTTAGTTGTAACCGATTTAGTACTTTTACTGAAGTAAAGGATCTTATTTACTAAAATACTTGTACCAGCACTGAACAGGAGAAGAGGCAGGAGTAGAAGCTAGGCGGCGCTCTGCTGTGGACGGGGGCAGCTATAGTGTTTGCTATATTTAGGCTATTTTCACTACGTTACCGTGCTGTCAGACATTTCCTGCAGCCTATCCTGGATCCATAATCGGCCTGACGCTTTAGCTTCCTCTTACCACCACGGGAGGCTGATGTCATGGGTGGGGGGTGAGATGGGGTAACTGCAGAAACTGTCGGTTGTATTCAACGTACATGTACAGTGTACAATGTTTGCGATTTTGCCCTAACCGCATAGGGTTATTAAAATTAATTAATTAAAAATTAATTGTCATTTTAAGAATCGGCATCACAATATCAACCAGCAAAATAAACATACTACAGATTTAAGGTTAGCTGAAAGAAAATATTAGCAGGAAACTGCCCTTTAACCCTCATGTTGTCCCCATGTTGTCCCCATGTTGTTCCCATGTTGTCCTCATGTTGTCCTCATGTTGCCCTCATGTTGTCCCCATGTTGTCCCCATGTTGTTCCCATGTTGTTCCCATGTTGTCCCCATGTTGTCCCCATGTTGTCCCCATGTTGTTCCCATGTTGTTCCCATGTTGCCCTCATGTTGTCCCCATGTTGTCCCCATGTTGTCCCCATGTTGTCCCCATGTTGCCCTCATGTTGCCCTCATGTTGTCCCCATGTTGTCCCCATGTTGTCCCCATGTTGTTCCCATGTTGTTCCCATGTTGTTCCCATGTTGTCCTCATGTTGTCCTCATGTTGTCCTATATCAATGTTCTTTTTAATTCCCCAAAATAACATGATTGATTCCACACAATGCTCTTTGCCAAGTACAAATCTCTACTTTCATTAATTTTGGGGCGTCTTATTCAATTTTATAGCATTTGAAACCAAATTGAAGTGTTTTTGAAATAGTATTGAGAGTAAAAGTTGACATATTCCAGTCTGTGATTATCATCAACATCCATTCCTTTAATTTTAGTCTCAATAATTCCTAATTTCTGCTTTTCAAACTCAAACATTAGGTATAATTTCCTATAAATGAGCTTTATTGACCATAAATTCCAAAAATAACTGTAAAACTAAAGTTAATAAGTTAGTGTTACGTAGTGTTAAACGTCAAAAAAAGTGACAAACATTGAAAAAGGTGTTGATTTTCAATTCTGACGGGAAGAAAACTCGAGGGTTGAAATGAAACCATCTTGCTTTTTTAATTAAGGTTCTTTACGTCCGTTCAATGTTCAATTTGTTCAAAGAAAGAAAGTTGGAAGTGATTTCCTTTCCACAGCGTCGTCGGTTGTATTTTAGAGACATCATTCAACACTGTGCTTGAAGATTAACCCTCGCGTTGTCTTCCTCGCGTCAAACTGACCCGTTTCTAAGTGTTTTATATCAGAAATATAGATTTATTTCAACCAAATTGCCTAAAAATAACATGGATGATTCCATACGTTCTTCAGGTACATCGATGATGACTTTCATTGAGTTTTTTGGTTGTTTTATTGAATCTTATAGTTATTTGAATGGTTTCCAAACAGTATGGGGACTAAACTTTGACATCTACCATCTGAGATCCACTCAACATCCTCTGATCTTAAATATTAGTCAAAATAATTCATAATTTCTGCCTTTTTAACTAAAAACGTATGAATAGTTTGATATAAATGAGGTTTGTTGACCATGAATTCCAAGAATAAGTGTAAAATTTTATTAAACCAGCTCAGGTTTTTTCTTTTTTCTTTTTTTAAAGCACCAAATTCGGAAAAAAGTGACAAAAACATCGGAAAAGCACAAAAAAATATTCATTTTCAATTTTGACCTGGAAGGACAAGTTCAGGGTTAAAAACACTTGTCGTCTACCTTCCTCACGGCCAATGGAAAGCACAGTAGCGGTACATCCTTAACCCATTAATCCAATAAAGTATACATTATTATTATTATTATTATTATTATACGTTACGTGCTGAAGGGCTCATAGTCCCGGGGAGACGTACCAGGGGCTCCAGGGTGCTGATGTCTTTGAACTTGTTCCCACTGAGGTTGAGGTGCGTGAGGCTGACCAGCCGCTCCGCCAGGACCTCCAGACCCCCCGATATCCTGTTATCACTCAGCTCCAACTGCAGGGAGGACACATGGAGACACTGCTGGGACTAAGCTCTCAACACCATGTCTCACACACACACACACACAATCTTATCTCACAATTATCTCACACACACCATATCACACAATTATCACACACACACCATATCACACAATTATCACACACCCACACCCCATATCACACACCCACACCCCATATCACACACCCACACCCCATATCACACACACCCACACCCCATATCACACACCCACCATATCACACACCCACCATATCACACACCCACCATATCACACACCCACCATATCACACACCCACCATATCACACACCCACCATATCACACACACACCATATCACACACACACCATATCACACACACACCATATCACACACACACCATATCACACACACACCATATCACACAATTATCACACACACACCATATCACACAATTATCACACACACACCATATCACACAATTATCACACACACACCATATCACACAATTATCACACACACACCATATCACACAATTATCACACACACACCATATCACACAATTATCACACACACACCATATCACACAATTATCACACACACACCATATCACACAATTATCACACACACACCATATCACACAATTATCACACACACACCATATCACACAATTATCACACACACACCATATCACACAATTATCACACACACACACACACACACACACACACACACACACACACACACACACACACACCATAATCACACACCATAATCACACAATTATCACACACACGTTTGTCCTGTTTGATTGTAATGAAGCATCAACAGAGAGAAGTGGTCTCCGTCTGTGTGTTAACAGACACACCTGGGGCCAAGTGGAGACCAGAACACGCTTTAAATCCAGTCCTGATCTAGTCCTCACTAACAGGTTCACAATCATTTCACTGGAGTTATCATCATCATCATCATCATCATCGTCTGCGTCATCGATACTGACTTCTATCTAACTGGACGGTACGTTACGTTGCACCTGACGCACCACTAAGACGACTCGACAGATTCTGCAGCATTCTGCGTTCGTTTGCAGCAGATCATCGCGGCCTGATGGCGGTGACGTTAGCACGTAGTCGTACGGACGGCGACATGAGTGAAAATGAAGAAAACGGAGATCCCAGCGAGACATTTCCCATCATCCTCGGCTTTATCTGATGTTGGAGACAGTAGGACATCAAGAAGGACTCCTGGTCAACGTGCTGGGGAACGTCTTCATTAATG
>JABXJD010000249.1:630000-660000 GCA_013375575.1 Percina caprodes | reverse complement strand
CTACGAAAAAGTTGGGAAAATGTCCGAAAAAGCTCCAAAATGTGGGGAAAAGGCAACAGAAACGTCAAAAAAGCGCAGAAAAAATTGATAAAAACACTTTAAAAAGTGACAAAAACTTTAGGAAAGCGACAAAAGTGTCGCAAAAAGAAAAACAAATGGCTTTAAATTGAAATTAATACCCAGAAAATCCAAAATTGAAAGTCAATGGGAAGACAACAACTTTACTACCCGCCACAGAGGAGTGTACATTATTATTATTATTATTATAATAATAATAATAAAGCATTCATTATACATCATAATGTTGGCTTAATTAGCTCTCGTGCTAATGTTAGCTCTCTAAAACTCTCCCCCTCGTGTCTGTTATTCCGCCTGCTGCCCCACGCGAGCCCCACGTGAAAAACAACACGTTTCCACCGGTTTTAGGGAGTAATGGAGGCGATAAAAGCACAACAAGCTCACCGAGAACTGACTGTATTTACGCGCCCTTATGCTGCATTCACGTGTAGGAAGAAATCAGAAATATGAGTTCCCGAATGGGAAATATCACGTGAACGCCCCCTTTAAATCGAAATTTTTGCACTTTTGTTCTTGCTAAACGTAATTTTTGTCCTCCATGTTGCTGCTTAATGGAAAGTCAACACTGACTTTACATTAAGCAGCAAAATGGAGGACAAAAATAAATGTTGGGTTGATGTTAAGAAACGTTTTAATTATTCACGTATTGCCGGTTTATCTCCTGGTTTTTTGGGGACTTTTGCGGAGGGGAGAGAGGGGAGGGGGGGGTCAACGTTAACTTCGGGGTTCTCCCTCCACAAAATGTTACGTTATCTGTGTTTATAACGTTGGGAAATAAAACGCAGATATTAAATAAATAACAATTAGCTCAAAGACCAAACTAGTTAAAACAGTCCAACTACAATCATTTAATCTGCTTTTTGCTCATGTGTAATGTTAATTTGTAATGTGGTATCAGGTTGTTAACGTCATGGCAGAAATTAGTTAGAAAAAGCCATTTATTAGCATTTATTGGCTATTTTTCGGATAACACGTCCGGTAAAGCAACGTTTTAGTAACTGGCGCAGAAACACATCTGGGACGAAATCTCTGATTTAAAGCTTTAAACTGGGAATAAATACTGATAAAAGCCGTTGTTTAGACGCTCTGAGCATTAAAGACAACATCACTTACTTGTAGCGTCGATATTATTCCCAAATTACGAGTTTAAAGCTCATTAACGCACCAAAACCGTAAAAAAACGCTTCCTTACTCGTGGAGACGGACCGTCCGAGGAGGACGTGAACGCAGCACCAGTAGCGCCGCCGTTAGGGCTCCGACTAATCTCTGGAGAGGCGACAATATCAACAACGTCAATTTGAGTTTTTTAAACGTGCAGCCCGCGCGCCGTTAAACTAAATCCAGACAAATTAGTCAGCTGTTAAACCCTAAAGTGACGATTTTACCCGCGTGAAAGTGTCTGAACCGATGACGCATTTCCTGATTACACGAGTATAAAAGACATATCGTGACGAGACATTTTACCTTCAACCGTTGGCGTGGTTACCGACCGATTTCACGAATTATTACCACGAAAGGGAGTTAAACTACGAAAAGTGAAGTCTTGCGTGTGTTTTAATTGTGTTTCTGCGTATTAAACGCAGATTTAACACGTAGTATAACTTCGAAATAACGCAGACTGTCTGCCATGTGCTCGCCATCTCATCTTCTCCGGTCGGTTAACTTCACGCCGTAAAGCCGATAAAGAGCGACGTAACCCGGGTAACTTACTTCCGTCGGCGACCGGTGCCTCAGCTCTAAGGAAACCCGCTTCTTCATGTCCATTTTCCTCTGGTTTTAGCCTGAGTTTGTGTCTCTGCGATGCGACAAACTTGTTTCTCCTCGACCCTCTCTTCAGTATCAACACGCGGAACCTGCGTGAAGCTAGCTAGAGTAGAAACGTACGGTTTCCGGTTGGGACTTCAAAATAAAACTCGTGAGCTCAGCGGAAATGTGTAAAAGCCCGTTATTTTTAATATATATTTAATAAAAAACATCTAAGTTATTATATTTAAAACAATAATTAGACACTCAAAAACAACGAGGACTTTCCTCAAAATAAAAAATATTGAGATACTCAAAAACAACGAGGAACTTTCTCAAAATAATGACACGTTTTCCCAAAATAATGTGCTAATTTTGAGATATCAAGCCGTTATTTTTTAATATATATTTAATAAAAAAAACATCTAAGTTATTATATTTAAAACAATATTCAGACACTCAAAAACAACGAGGACCTTCCTCAAAATAATGACACGTTTTCCCAAAATAATGTGCTAATTTTGAGATATCAAGCCGTTATTTTTTAATATATATTTAATAAAAAAAACATCTAAGTTATTATAATATTTAAAACAATATTTGGACACTCAAAAACAACGAGGAACTTTCTCAAAATGACACATTTTCCCAAAATAAGGTGCTAATTTCGAGATATCAAGCCATTATTTTTGAGTTACTAAATTATAAATTTGATAGAATCTTTTTTTATCACATTGGTGGAAAATATAACTTAATTACATACATCTGATAATTAGACATTTTCTAGAAACAAAGATTTAAGTCATAATGAGAAACTTTAAAACAATAATTAAGAACTTTCTCAAAACAATGACACACTTTCTAAAAAAAAACGAGCATATTTGGAGCTACCTTCATTATTTTGAGATATTTTTGTTTCTCAAAATTAGGTCCTGTATATTAAAAGATCTTTTTTTTATCACATTGGCGGAATAATTGGCTTACATACGTCTGAAAATGAGGCATCTTATTATTATTACAACATATTTGCAGCTGTACTTTAACGCCTAGAAGATAATAGTAACGGTAAAGTAGAAAAATGTATGTTTGGATGTTTCACTTCATTCATTTATTTTGAAGGCAAACTATTTCACTTCCGGTATTTCTCTATTTCCCCCCGTGTAACTTGACACAAACGGGGGTTGGTTAGTGAAACGTTCCCGGAGCGTGTGTGAAAAGTGGGTCAAGCCATTTGCTGCGTTTAAGTGCCCTCGGAAATATCATAATTGAACGTTAAAGACCCAATAAATGAATAAAACAGGTTATGACAGGTTATGACAGACATGTACAATTACATACATGTTATTTACATACATACAGTTATCACAAACATGTTTTTAAGGTTATATTTTAACTCGTTTCTAAGGTAACTCGGAATTCCTCCTCTTCAGTTTTCATCTTCACTTGATTTTACTTAAAAACAAGAAGAACCAGTGCAGACAAACATCGTGCGTCATTCAGTTGATTTTTTAATTACGCTTTATCTGACAAGAAAGGCGTAAAAAGTTGTATTTTACTGCTTGGAGACTGTAAAATTTGAGTTTTTAGAGGGGTTCGTGAAGGCATCAGATGTTGATTTGTAAAAGGAGGGAAACGGCAGCAGGAGGAAAACATCTGCACAGCGCCACCAGCGGCCACACACACACACACACACACACACACACACACACACAAACAGAGACACACACACACACAAACAGACACACACACACACACAAACAGAGACACACACACACACAGACACAGATACACACACACACACACAACACAAACAGAGACACACACACACACACACACACACACACACACACACACACACACAAACAGAGACACACACACATACACACACACAAACAGAGACACACACACACACACAGACACAGATACACACACACACTCACACACACACACAAACACAAACAGAGACACACACACATACACACACACACAAACAGACACACACACTCACACACACAAACAGAGACACACACTCACACACACAAACAGAAACACACACAGAAAAAACACACACACACACACACAAAGACACACATATATATACACATACACACACAGAGACACACACACACACACACTCATGCACACACACTCGTACACACACACTCTCACATAAATACACACAAACACACACAGAGACTCATACGTACACACACACACTCTCACACACACACACACACACACAAAAAACTTTGTTGCTTTTTTGATTCTTTTATTAATGTTTTTGTCACTTTTTCAACTTTTTTTATTTATTCATTCATTCACAGTCAATAAATGTAATTTAAATGACATTATGCCATAATTTATAGGTCAAAAAAGCAGAAAATATGCATTTAAATCAGATGTGTTGAAAAAGCGTTGAAAAAGTGACAAAAACATTTACAAAAAAATCAAAATAAGCAACAAAAATGTCAGAAAAACCAACAAAAAAATGGATTTTTGTTGATTGGACGACGCCACAAAGGTTAAAGCATGTCAACATGTTTCAGTACAAACCCAAAATACATAATAAATTCATAATAAATGAATGAAATGAAATAAAATACAAGTATGAACGTGAAAATGAGCTCATTAAAGAACAGATTGAACTCTTTATGTCTGCAGAGTTGATCATAGTGTTAATTCTTTATTGTCATTACATCGTAGATCATCTTCACGACAAGCAGATATACATACAGTGGTCTTAGATTATAGTAGTATCAGTTAGTTAGTATCACAGCTAGGTTTTCCCATTGACCAAGCCCCCCCCCAAATACCCCCCCCCCCCCAAATACCCCCACCCCCCTCCCACCATCCCTCTACATCATACACCGATGTATTGACAACCGTCAAATATGCCACAGGTGCTGCACCGATAAAGAAGACGCAGGAATAAATAAATAAATACATACATTACATAAATAAATAGCAACACGGTGTGTATGCATACCCCCACACACACACACACACACACACACACACACACACACACACACACACACACACACACACACACACACAGTTTGCGCACCAGAAGACACTAGGTTCATACAGGCTTATTTTATACAGCCACAAGGCGTCATGTAACACAGCCAACGGCCGGACCGAGGCCACGTTGTCATCATCAGTTAGTTTTTTTTTTAAATATTCCTGCTTTCAGAGCCGCTTTGTATCCGCTTCAGTCGGACGGTTGCATTCAAAGTGCTCTAATTTGTGTTTACACAGTTTATCACAGCTTACGTATCGTCATGATGTCACGATGGACGACACCCACCAGACTCCATGTAAATAAACACTCATTTTAGCATCGTGAAAAACACTTAATTCAAAGTTGACAGAAGCCATTTTGAACTATGAAAAGCTGTTTTTGGTCTTTTCTACACTTTTCCAACCATGAAAAACACTAGTGTTGGTTGAAATGAACACATACTTTACTGATTTAGATGTGAAAATATGTTGGGTCTATACACGCTAAAAGTACTGTTTTTTTACATGGAGTCTGGTTGGAAAGGGCTTAAACAGGTTTTAAAAGTTATATCTCTGAAAGGTTAAGAAACTTTTATTATTTTTTATTAAGTTTTATTGCTATTTGGATTTGCACCAGGTAGTAAGAGGTGTAGCAGGTTGTAGGAATTTTCTAGTTTAATTTCTACTCTTTATTGTTCCCTAATGGGGGAAATTACAATTGACAATCTGAGAACCATGTTGAAATTAAACTGAGATATGTAACGTGGCCTACGTCCGACTCTCCTGGGTGGAAAGCGAGAACGGAGCGTAACACTGTACAAGTCCCTCATTGAGGTTAGAATACATCTCGCCATGAGGGCAAATCAGCACTGGAGGGGGGGGTGAGGTGGGGGGAACACACAGAAATAAGAGAAGAGCAATGAAACCATTCGTATAAGGTGCAAAAATAATTAAAAACGTATTCAAGATTTCTTTTAAAGCACTTTGTAATTTGGAGAGGAGAGAACATCATCATCAGCGTATCAACGAACCGAAGCTCCAGCGGGACGAATATTTCCCCATTTCTATTTGGGTAAAACCATCCCAAACAGCTGCAGGGGGGGTCAGTTTAACACAACTCACAGACCTTTTACAGGCGGACTCGAAACGTCGGGTTTTAGACGCCGACAAACAGAGAAAACTAAGAAAATCAAAAGGAAAACACCTCTTTCACCACAACCTGTAACCGTTTTAGGGCGATTTCACACCTAACAGTCCGGACCGTTGGTCTTTAATTACATTTAATTACATTTAATTACATTTAATTACATTTGATCCCATTCTTTTTGGGTTCACATAGAGATTTTGCTATTATATTATCACACTATTACCTGTTTTGTGCAACACCGGCTTAAAATATGTGGAATACTCTGCTATTTATTCAATATTACTGTTCACCATTACAACTCCTTAATTATGTAAATACTGTATCATGAAATTCTTTTAACCCTCGTGTTGTCTTACCGTCAAAATTTAGACTTTTATTCACGCTTTCTATCGACGTTTTTAACTTTTTCTTACGTTTTTGTCCCTTTTTTCGACACTTTTGACGCTTTTTTCAATGTTTGTCACTTTTTTTTTACATTTAATACTACGTAACACTTATTAACTTTAGTTAATTTACTAATTTACTTGAGTTTAGTGTGTGTGTGTGTGTGTGTGTGTGTCTCTGTGTGTGTGTGTGTGTGTGTGGGGGCACTTGCCAGTTTTGATTATTAAGGAGGGGGTGATTACTGTAAATTACACCTATGGGTCCAGTCAATGGCGTAACTTTGGGTTCAACATTGTGTGTGTGTGTGTGTGTGTGTGTGCGTGTCGACATATGTGAGTGTTTTCTAATTGACTTTTAATGTTTTTGTCTGACCAAATTGAAATTAAATATCTAATCTCTCCCCACGTGCTTCCATGACTCATTTGTTCTTGTTCTAGCGGGACGGTTTTCCGGGTTTTTTCTTCTTTTTTCCTAACTTCCTGTAATTAGTCTGAAAGTCACAGACCACCTCTTCTGATCGGACCAAAATTTGGTCTCTTTATCCGGACCGTGGTGAAAAGTCCGGACCACATGACGTAGGTGTGAAAACGCCCTTTAGTCACGCAGGTATCTGGCAGAAAGAGACATACGTAGTTAGTAGAGTTTGATGCGGTCACCAATGTGGTTTGGTACAAAGGTTTGAGTCTGAGTCTAGTCGAGTCCAAGACAAGTCCAAGACCAGGACAAGTCAAGTCCAAGACAAGACCGAGTCCAAAAAGGTTTGAGTCTGAGTCAAGACCGAGTCCAAAAAGGTTTGAGTCCAAGACAAGACCGAGTCCAAAAAGGTTTGAGTCTGAGTCAAGACCGAGTCCAAAAAGGTTAGAGTCCGAGTCAAGTCCAAGACCAGGACTAGTCAAGTCCAAGTCAAACCGAGTCCAAAAAGGTTTGAGTCCAAGTCAAACCGAGTCCAAAGAGGTTAGAGTCCAAGACAAGACCAAGTCTAAAAAGGTTTGAGTCCGAGTCAAGTCGAGTCCAAGACAAATCCAAGACCAGGACTAGTCGAGTCTAAGTCAAGACCGAGTCCAAAGAGGTTTGAGTCTGAGTCAAGACCGAGTCCAAAAAGGTTTGAGTCCAAGACAAGACCGAGTCCAAAAAGGTTTGAGTCCGAGTCAAGACAGAGTCCAGGACAGAAGAGAAGGTCTTATGCAGGACAGTATCAAGACAATCATTTTGGGTTTCACTTTCCCTCCAATATTATTATCAACATAATAAAGACACCTGGACTCAGTCCAGACCAAAAGCCATATTTGGCAAGACCAGTGGCCGAGACAAGTCCGAATCCAAATACTAGCGAGTCCGAGACAAGTCCGAGACCATAGAAAAGCGGTCTAGAGTCCAAGACCGGACTCCAGTACTACAGCCCTGTCATTTATTGCCTTGGTATTCAACGTTTATTGACTGTAGGCAGATTATATTGGATCTCTGGTTGAAAATAATATCATCTGCGTCTAAAACAACCTTATGGCTTTCAAGAGGAACTCTTTAACGTTCCCGTCCCCCCAACAAAACCTGGTGTACTATTACTATTGTCAAGTACCCGGTGCGATGGGACCTGTTCCATTCATCTTGACTTGTTGTAACGTATTCAGAATACAAGAAGATGAAGTATAATAAAACGTATAGTTTGATACAGCCTACCTACATGTTGAAAGTGACAGAAAAATGTCCGGTTGAGAAACGAGCTCCTTACAGTTTCAGCTTTATTGAACACACGTTCTCGGGTGTGGATCCTGCAGGGGTAGGATTTGGGTTCAGGGACAAAGGGACAACGTCCTAAATATAAATCAGGGAATGGGAAAAAAGCTTGGGAAACAAATGTTAGGGTTTGAGGCTTTTATAGTAACAGTAATAGTAGTAGTAGTAGTAATAGTAATAGTAGTAATCATTGTTTCAAGAGCCATTTTGAGCCTCCTGCCATTTTACTGTTAATTGGACAAGGAATTATACTCAAGCGTCCAAAAAGCGTCAAAAAGCGTCCAAAAAGTGTCCAAAATGTCCAAAAGCATCCAAAAAGTGACCAAAAAAGGTGTCCAAAAAAGCGTCTAAAACGTTGAAAAGAGCGTCCAAAAAAGCGTTGAAAAAAGCACTGAAAAACGTTGGAAAAAACGTAAAAGATTCCAATAAAACTAAGTCAAATGGGTCAATAAAGCGTAGGAAAGGTAGTATAGTGGTACACAGACCGACTGGAGAGCGGACCGGTTCTAGCGGGACAGTCTTTGTATTAAAAACACCGGACATTTGGACATCTTGCACGCGTCTAAAACTAACTTCCAGCAATCGGCAACCGTGGCGGCTGATAGGCAAAGGGGTCAAAAACCATTTAAAGTAAAAATGTTTCATCCGTCAGACTATGCATCCCAAAATGTGTTCTGATATATAAAAGATTTCTCGGTATTTTAACACAATCTGACTCCATACTCGGGCGCTGAACGCACAACCCTCATGTTGTCCTCGGGTCAAATTTGACTCGTTTTCAAAGTTAAAATCAGAAATATGGGATGTTGAACTAAGAGGAGAACATGTTGGAAAAAAGTGACAAACAGTTGGGAAAAGTGTAAAACGATGTTGAAAAAAGGGATGAAAAAGTGACCAAAACATCTGGAAAAAGCTAGAAAAACGCCATTTTTACTGTGTTGACGTTACAGAAGTCTCTCGTTAGCATCTCGGAGGCTACTTGTCGCAAAGTGACGCATGCGTGACTCACATCTGCACTCGACCCACATCGGGGGGGCAGGGGGCGGGGGGGGGGGCAGACGGGTCCAACAAACACAGGACCTTCATCCGGGAGAATGGGGTTCAAGTCCCGTTTGGAAATAAAACTTAACGCAAAGTTGTTGTTTTATTAACCCTCGTGTTGTCTTCACCTTCCGGGACCCTCTTGTGTCCCTCGAGTCAAACTGACCCGGGACTTATTTGGGGTTTTAAAACCTATTCTGAAATAAGATTTTACTTCATAATCTATCAACAAATATTGTCTTTATCTCCATTTCCAGCAGCTGAGATAACATCTATGTTCAGGGAATGAATCAGTCTCTACTAGAACACTATTAAAGATGGAAGTGGGGTTCGTTTTTATCATCAGGTTATAATTCATGTTAAAAATCACCATGGAAACAACATAAGTGTCATATCCAGAATAATGTTCTGAGTCAGGAATACATGTTTATCTCAGGAAATAAGGTAAGGTGCTGATTTCAGGTAGAAAACATGGAACTTGGACCATTTTTCTTCTTGGAAAAATCTGAAATGGGTCAATTTGACCCGAATACCAGACGAGGGTTAATGTTACGGAACAAACGGAGCTACGTCAAGTTCAGCGTCACGTATGTAGTAACCTTTAGGAAGTGAAGTAACGTCTGATTTTGACCCAAACCTCCATCTTTATTTCACCAAGTAGTCTTGGTGCCTAAACCTAACCGAGCGGCTAACGTTTCCCAACGTTAAAGACCTGTTTAAAACAGACTTTTACGCTCAAATCCAAGCGTTTCGTGCTCTGGGGTAGATATGAGAACGGAAACCACTCCAGTGGGTCGTATACAGTAAGGGAGGAGGAACTAGAGCCTGAAAGGATTTTAAGGCCGATACAATACGAATATTTGGTTATTTAAAAATCCGATATGCCGATATATCGGCCGATATACTGAATATTTAAAAAAAAAAATCCAGAAATGCGTAACAAAACACAGATTTCCCTAACATGAGTTATTTGTAGTTATTTATGAGTTCTCACTAAAATAATATGATAATAATTTGTTTAATTGACACAACAGAACATCAAAATATATTAAAGTTCTGATGAATAAAATGTATAAAAATACAAACTTAAGATATGAAACTTAAAGTTCTTCATAACATGGTTGACAGTCTGTTTTTATTTTTAAATATTCATTTTTATTATTAAATCGGCCATCATAAATACATAAATCCCGATAGATAGGGATATGCATATATAATATCGGCCGGTAATATCGGCATGCTGATATATATCGGTCGGGCTCTAGTAGGAACAAACGACCAATATGGTTTTGTGGTTTGGAGGACTTATAACAACAGAAATAAAGAAATAAAATGGGATTCTTGACATTTCTATGCTTCAGACTGCTTAACTCTACGCAACAATTCTATTGTTTTTACTCAAATCGAAATCCTAAATCACCCAGGACTGAAATCTTAAGGACCTGCTGAGCGTCAGCCTTCCTAAATGTACTTAATTAATGGTAGAGGACTTAACAATATGCATTTTATTACAGCTACCACTGTTCACGCAGTCCTGCATGCAAAAGCCACGAATAAGACGAGTGAAGACGCATCTACTCCACACACAACGCTGTGAATGGGAGACTCAGAAATAAATCATCTTTTCCTCCATGCACACCTGGTGAAAAGTTCTGGTCAATGCAACTGGCGCTGCTGTTCACTTAAATCACGTAACCCAGAGTTTATCGACGTGTTAAATGAGTTGAAAAACCGTTCCATTAAAGGATGAATGGGTGACGAGTAGTCTGTAAAAATCTACTTATTGCAGATACGACTTTATTCCAAAGATCCACGTTCCTAAAAAACAAAACTACATTTCACGGGCGTCTTTGTACTCTCGTTTCTGATCTGGCGGGTTCATGCGTACAGCCAGTTGAGTCGATACTCAGAAAAAAGGCAGAGTATGTTACAAGAGTACGAGATATACTCAAAGAAAAGCAGAATGGTCTGGTGCCCTATTTGCAGCTCCGGACCATGCGTTAGAGGCCTGTACACGGTATGGAGCCATGCTGAAAGTGCAAGTAAAGAAGGGAAGGAGGAAAAGACAGAAAGTGGGGAAGACTGTGACAAATCTCGGACTGAAGAAGAGCACAGGGAAGGCAAGTCAAGGTAGAAAAGACAGAAGGACTCTGAGAGAAAAACAGCAAGAAACTTAAAGGGTAATTTGGTCTTTTGTTTTCAAACTGGACCCTACTTTCCCCTGCATTGGTGTCTAAGTGACTGATGTGAACGCTTTCTCCACAGACACGCTTAGATTATTATTCTAAGTGTCTGACAACATTATGGAAAGCATCCCTATAGAGATAGACCTCTTTTTATAGAGTAAGATCCTTTTTGTTCAAGCAGAAACACATTTGAAATCGCCATCACCAAACCCACCAGACTCCATGTAAATAATCACTACTTTTAGCGTGTATTGAACCAGCATATTTTCACATATAAATGAGTGAATTAAGGGTAAAATTCAACCAATCCAGAGTGGTGATGGTTGGAACAGTGCAAAGATGAACCAAGACGGCTTTTTATGTTTTTATTTAGTTTCTCTCGACTTTGAATGAAATGTGTTTTACGACAATAAAAGTGCTGATTATTTACATGGAGTCTGGTGGGTTTGGTGATGGTGATGTCGGGGTTGTTTCATGTTAAACAAAAAGGATCTTACTCTTTAACCAAAAGGTCTATCTCTGTAGGGATCCTTTCATAATGCTGTCAGACACTAATAATAATAATAATAATAATAATCTGAGTCTGTCAGCTGCAAAAACTGAACTTTTAGTGCACGCAAATCAATGAAATTGCTCATTTAACGTTACACTGCAGTTCCGTCTTGCTTAATACCCGACCAGTTTCAAAGAAGATTGTTCCCATCACACACTAAGACACAAAAACATGACAAAACGAGAGAGTCCATGTTGAAAAAAACCCCTGAAGATACCCTTCAAGAAGAGAAGAAAAGACAGCAGCACAAACAAAGATGTCAGGGAGGTTAACAGACAAGCGGGGCTTTGTGCTGGCTCGGTCATAATAGAGTAAGAACAAGTCAAAACGCACATACAGACACACACATGCACATACATATACACCGTGCCTTTAAGTCTGCAAAGCCTCATTGGTTCCCAGTGCCGCCCGGCTGAGTGAGCGGTGTAAAAAGATCATCATCTCTGCGTCTTGTCTTCTTCTTCCAATCCCTTCGTACTGCATCTCTCACTAAAAAATCCTCCTCTCATCACCGTCCTACTGCCTCGCCTCGGTTTTTGTGAAAGCAGAATCGCACAAAAAGCACAGGAAGAAGAAGTATGGATTGGTCGAGGGGTTTAAGGGTCAGGTCATTGGCGCGTGGGGGGGTGGGGGGGGGACTAATGGGGGAGCGGCACCAGGATATCCACGTAGTTGATGGGGAAGAAGCCCGACTGGCCGTTGATCATGCCCTCGTACCAGTTGTCGTCGATCTGATTGGTCAGGGTGATGATGTCGCCCTCTTTGAAGCCCAGCTCGCCCTCGTTCTCTGGTTCAAAGTCGTAGAGCGCTCGGCAACACGGCTGGTCCATGGGGGCTGGGGGAACACAAGCCAAAAATATATGAATTGTTGGCCTGTAACAATTAGTACATAATTGTCTAATTGGCATTTTCTGTCTCAAGTTATGGTGCAAATGTCTTTATGTATGTGTAGGAAATTATAATAGTATTTTCTTTTGGGGGGGGGGGGGTTTGATGGTTTTGATTATTGAGGTGGGGGGGTATTTAAGCCAAAAATAATCCATAATACAAAATACATAAGCCAAAAATATATGAATTGAAGGCTTTTACGTATCTTTTCTGCATCAAGTTAAAGTGCAAATGTCTTTATTTATGTATGAGAAATTATAATTATTGATTATTTAGGGGGTTATTGTAAATCATGCCTATGGGTCCAGTCAAGGGCGTAACTTTTGGTTCAACATTGTGTGTGTGTGTGTGTGTGTGTGTGTGTGTGGAAAGAAGCGACAAAAAGTCCAAGAGGTGAAAAATAAAATAAGTAAAAAAGCAACAACATTACCCCAAAAAAACCTGCAAAACCTTGAAAAAAGGCTACAAAAACTCAGAAAAACCATCAAAAACCTTAAAAAGGAACCAAAAATTCTGAAAAAAAGGCCAGTTCTGATTATTATTGGGGAAATTTGTGTATATATATCTATATATTTCTATCCATTTGTTGCTATGGGGCCCAGCCTGGGTACCTGGTGATCTTCCGGGCGATTTGGCCGAGTGGATCCCCCCGTTGTGGCTCTCGCTGGACGGCAGCAGCTCCAGAGTCATCCGGGGTTTGGGAGTGAACTCCTTCCTCGGTTTATTGGACACTTCTTTTATCCTGGAGGGACATTATCAATGTGTAATATGTTTTTTTGTGTATGTATGCACCTATCACCAGGTTCACATCGTTCACGCCGCCTGTTGTTTCCCTGCTTTGTTCTTGATATTTTAATAAATACCTTTCTGATTCTGATAGAGTAGAATAAAATCAGGTTTGTCTATCCACACGTATGTGATTGTGTGTGTGGGTTTGTTTTTGAAGGTCACAGGTAGACACACAGATCCGTACCTGTCCTCCATTTTGCTGGCGAGCTGTTGGAGGATTTCGGCCGAGCGGCTGTGGTACTCCAGCTGGGCCTGAACCAACGCTGCCAGCTGGCTCACCTGCTCTATCTGCACACACACACACACACACACACACACACACACACACACACACACACACACACACACACACACACACACACACACACACGCACGCACACACACACACTTGTTTTCTCTCCCCCTGTTCTGTACCCATGCTGGGCCTGGGTCTGGCTTGGCACAGCACGGCACAGGAGCACACGGGTAACCATACCAACAGAAGAATGGGTTAGGTTTATGGACACGGTGAATATTTCATCCTGTTTGGGCCCATTTTTGTGGACAAGATGTCTACGCTTTGTTTGTTTTGGTTTAAAAAAAGAAGTTTTTGCAGTTTCCCTCAGAGGAAAACAGGATGATATTTCACCGGACTCTGTGATAACCCAACAGTTCCCAGATGAGTTGACTTTGAAAGCCTGTGTTAGCTGCAGCCCTGCAGCAGAGGTAAAGAAGGTCCTTACGTCGCTCTCCAGGAGGTTGAACATGCTCTGCTCGGCGACCTCTTTGCTCTCGTCGAACTTCTCCAGCGCCTGTTTGAGTTCGTCGTCCTGGACGCCTTTCCCCTGGCGCTTCTTCTTGTAGTCAAAGTCCAGGCGCCGGCCCTCCATCTTCTTCAGGTGGTGCTGCAGCGGAGAGGGGAAACGAGACGGAAATCAAAATCACTTTGGAGAAGTGAAGATTCATCTCATTTGAATCTAGGAAAGTTCCTATTAGGGTTGCATGATATTGACGAAATGTGATATTGCGATCAACAGTAGATATTCATTTTGATATTTTCTTATCCCTTGTGTTGTCCTCGGGTCAAGATGACCCGTTTTCCTATATCAATGTTCTTTTTAATTCCCCAAAATAACATGATTGATTCCACACAACGCTCTTTGCCAAGTACAAATCTCTACTTTCATTAATTTTGGGGCGTCTTATTCAATTTTATAGCATTTGAAAACAAATGGAAGTGTTTTTGTTTAGCAAATTATACCTAATGTTTGAGTTAGAAAAGCAGAAATTAGGAATTATTGAGACTAAAATTAAAGGAATGGATGTTGATGATAATCACAGACTGGAATATGTCAACTTTTACTCTCAATACTATTTCAAAAACACTTCAATTTGGTTTCAAATGCTATAAAATTGAATAAGACGCCCCAAAATTAATGAAAGTAGAGATTTGTACTTGGCAAAGAGCGTTGTGTGGAATCAATCATGTTATTTTGGGGAATTAAAAAGAACATTGATATAGGACAACATGAGGACAACATGAGGACAACATGAGGACAACATGAGGACAACATGAAGACAACATGAGGACAACATGAAGACAACATGAGGACAACATGGGGACAACATGAGGACAACATGAGGACAACATGAGGACAACATGAGGACAACATGAGGACAACATGGGGACAACATGAGGACAACATGGGGACAACATGGGGGTTAACTGTCAGCTGCCACCAAGACCCTTAAAGGAAAAGAAATGGCCAGACACACACACACACACACACACACACACACACACACACACACAAACACACACACACACACACACACACTGTTAAAATATACACTCCTGTGGTAGCTCCATAGGGTTTGTCATTATTGGAAGTGTTTAAGTGGCACGGTAACCACGGTAACTGGCCTGTGAAACATGATCATTATGTCAATAAGACTAAATCAAAACACAACTAAGCCACGCAGCCAACGGACGGGGCGCAAAAATATTGCATACTTATCGCGACACTTTCAATATAATATCGCACAACGTGATATCGCCATGACGATATTGAGTCGATATATCACGCAGCCCTAGTTCCTGCACAGCATGTGTACTCCGCAGTTCCTTTATCTTCCATTACTGCTTAAATGTGTCAGATGCATTCATTAATACATCAACTTTTTAATGAGAATGACCCCTAAACTGAGAAAAATTGAACCACGGACCCCCATCTGATAAGATTTTGTCCGATTTCAAGAAAAATTAAGAAATATTTAAGAATTAATTCACAATATTTCAAGGAAAAAGTCTGAATATTTCAATATAGAAATAAATATGAAACCCATGAACATACATTCTGTGTTTGTGTTACTTTCGGATGGAAATGAAGTGAAATTAATGATTGATCTTTTTGCTGGGGACCCCCTGGACCCAGCTCAAGGACCCCTGGGGGTCCTCAGACCCCACTTTGGGACGCACTCCTTTAAGGTCCCCTTTAGTTTCAGGGCAGCAGGTTTCCTCACCTGGATCTCTTTGAGGTCTTTGTCGTGCAGGTTCTGCAGCGGGTCGATGAAGTTCTGTTTGACCTCCATGTCCAGAGCGTCCTTCACCTCGCCCAGCTCCTTCATCGCCTCGCTGGCATCGATCAGAGCCTGGCCTGGGGGAGGGAGGGAGGGAGGGAGAGAGGGAGGGGGAGGGAGGGAGGAAGAGAGGGAGAGAAAGGGAGCGAGGGAGGGGGAGGGAGAGAGGGAGAGAGGGAGAGAAAGAGAGAGACAGACAGAGAGAGAGGGAGCGAGGGAGGGAGCGAAAGAGGGAGAGAGGGAGGGGGAGGGAGGGAGGGAGGGGGAGGGAGAGAGGGAGGAAGAGAGGGAGAGAAAGGGAGCGAGGGAGGGGGAGGGAGAGAGAGAGCGAGGGAGAGGGGGAGAGAGAGGGAGCGAGGGAGAAAGAGAGAGACAGACAGAGAAAGAGGGAGGGAGAGGGGGAGAGAGAGGGAGCGAGGGAGGGAGCGAAAGAGGGAGAGAGGGAGGGGGAGGGAGGGAGGAAGAGAGGGAGAGAAAGGGAGAGAGGGAGGGGGAGGGAGAGAGAGAGCGAGGGAGAGGGGGAGAGAGAGGGAGCGAGGGAGAAAGAGAGAGACAGACAGAGAAAGAGGGAGGGAGAGGGGGAGAGAGAGGGAGCGAGGGAGGGAGCGAAAGAGGGAGAGAGGGAGGGGGAGGGAGGGAGGAAGAGAGGGAGAGAAAGGGAGAGAGGGAGGGGAGGGAGGGAGGGAGGGAGGAAGAGAGGGAGAGAAAGGGAGCGAGGGAGGGGGAGGGAGGGAGAAAGAGAGGGAGAGAAAGGGAGAGAGGGAGGGGGAGGGAGGGAGGAAGAGAGGGAGAGAAAGGGAGCGAGGGAGGGGGAAGGAGAGAGAGAGCGAGGGAGAGGGGGAGAGAGAGGGAGCGAGGGAGGGGGAGAAAGAGGGAGAGGGGGAGAAAGAGAGAGACAGACAGAGAGAGAGGGAGGGAGGGAGAGAGAGGGAGCGAGGGAGAGGTAGGGAGAGAGAGAGGGAGATGGAGGGAGGGGGAGGGAGCGAGAGAGGGAGGGAGAGGTAGGGAGAGAGAGAGGGAGATGGAGGGAGGGGGAGGGAGCGAGAGAGGGAGGGAGAGGTAGGGAGAGAGAGAGGGAGATGGAGGGAGGGGGAGCGAGGAGGGAGAGAGAAACAGATATATATGTATATAGAAAGAGAGAGAAAGAGAGAAAGGGAGGAAATGAGAGATGAAGGAAGATATATTATAAATAGCGAGGGAGAGAGAGAGGGAGGGTGAGAAAGAGAGGGAGGGGGAGGGAGAGGGAGAGAAAGGGAGGAAGAGAGGGAGAGAGAAAGGGAGGAAATGAGAGATGAAGGAAGATATATTATAAATATATATTTATAATAAAGTATATATTATTATTATTATTATTATTATTATTATTAATATGAACCGTGTCCGTTCCCACTTACCGAAGCTGGACTCGTCCCCTAACTCCCGTCCGAACCTCAGCATGGCGTCCCCCAGGACGGACTCGGCCTGGGGGTACCCGGGTCCCTTCTCCTGCCCGCGGATCTTGGACATGGTGCTGATCATGCTGAGCTTGGCTCTGGAGGCTGCGGGGGGGCCATGACGGGATCAGAACCACAACCAGAACAACGTTACTGACCCCGAAGGGAACTGCTGTGTTACAGTTGCAAGAAGTAGAGAAATATGAATAAAGAAATATAAGGAGTGTGGATATTTATGGTATTTACATAGTTAACCCTGCAGTTTTTACCGTTTTTATGGGTCAAAATTCAAAATTCACACCTAAAGACACTAGAACTGCTTCCTCGGTGCTTTTATCCCTTTCCCCAAAGTTTTATGTCACTTTTTCCGACTTTTTCTGCTCTTTTTGGGACATTTTTGTTGTTTTTTCGACATTTCTGTCACTTTTCTCAACGTTGTTTTATAAGAAAAGAATTCTTAAAATGCCGTAAAATTAAATAAATGTAGTGAACTCATCATTTATATTACACGTTGAATTTTTTTGGATAATATAAAACCCAAATTTCTGAAATCCCTCGTGTTGTCTTCCCGTCAAAATTGAAAATCAACACTTTTGTTGATGCTTTTTGTTGATGTTTTCAACATTTTCTTACGTTTTCGTCCCTTTTTTCAACACTTTTGACACTTTTTTTGACATTTAACACTACGTAACACTAACTTATTAACTTTAGTTTTAGTTATTTTTGGAATTTATGGTCAATAAAGCTCATTTATAGGAAATTATACCTAATGTTTGAGTTAGAAAAGCAGAAATTAGGAATTATTGAGACTAAAATTAAAGGAATGGATGTTGATGATAATCACAGACTGGAATATGTCAACTTTTACTCTCAATACTATTTCAAAAACACTTCAATTTGGTTTCAAATGCTATAAAATTGAATAAGACGCCCCAAAATTAATGAAAGTAGAGATTTGTACTTGGCAAAGAGCGTTGTGTGGAATCAATCATGTTATTTTGGGGAATTAAAAAGAACATTGATATAGGACAACATGAGGACAACATGAGGACAACATGAGGACAACATGAGGACAACATGAGGGATATATATATATATATATATATATATATATATATATATATATATATATATATATATTGTACTATATGTTGTAGCGGTCTTACTGTGTGTTGGATACCTGGATTAGGTTGTAGGTACTCTGTAGTTTTGGTCATGATGTCCAACACCGCTCTGCTGGTGATGTCCACCTTCTGCAGAGGAAACACGTCAGGGACACGGTGAGAGAGAAGCACAGCACCTAGGTAAGGACTACTAGCCAGTCAGAAGCAGAGCCCTAACAGTACAAACAGCTTCTGACTGGCTAGTAGTCCTTACCTAGCTACTGTCAGGGCCCTCATACTCTGCTTCTGACTGGCTAGTAGTCCTTACCTAGGTACTGTCAGGCCCTCATACTCTGCTTCTGACTGGCTAGTAGTCCTTACCTAGGTACTGTCAGGGCCCTCATACTCTGCTTCTGACTGGCTAGTAGTCCTTACCTAGGTACTGTCAGGGCCCTCATACTCTGCTCCTGACTGGCTAGTAGTCCTTACCTAGCTACTGTCAGGACCCTCATACTCTGCTTCTGACTGGCTAGTAGTCCTTACCTAGGTACTGTCAGGGCCCTCATACTCTGCTTCTGACTGGCTAGTAGTCCTTACCTAGCTACCCTCACACTCCTTTTATGTTATTCTGTCCTTTTTGTTTTGTCCTTGCTGATTTACCTTTTCCATTTCTTTGAAGTCATCATCTAGTTTGGTTCCTTCCGCGCCGCCGACCTTCTCGCTGACTTTCTGGAAACACAAAGAAACAGAAGAAAGTGTTTCATGTTTCAAACCAACCCGGAGAGAACGAGAGCGAAACCGCTGTCAACGTCCCGATAGTGAGAGAAAAACCTTGATTCTTGGTGGGGGGCGAGAGAGAAAGACCCAAAACGGCCAAAAAGACGACCCGACGAGACGAAAACGAAGAGTTTCATTTGAGTTGTAAGAATTCCTCCGTTGTATTGAGCCGCCTGAACTCTCCGACGGTCTTTTCATTCTTCTACAATAAAAAGACTAAAAGCTGAAGCGTCACACGTCTCTTTTTCTTCATTATTTCTTCCGAATTAAACTTTTTCTTACGTTTTTGTCCCTTTTTCAACACTTTTGCCGCTTTTTTTCAATGTTTGTCACTTTTTTTGACGTTTAACACTACGTAACACTAACCTATTAACTTTAGTTTTACAGTAATTTCTGGAATTTATGGTCAATAAAGCTCATTATACCTAATGTTTGAGTTAGAAAAGCAGAAATTAGGAATTATTGAGACTAAAATTAAAGGAATGGATGTTGATGATAATCACAGACTGGAATATGTCAACTTTTACTCTCAATACTATTTCAAAAACACTTCAATTTGGTTTCAAATGCTATAAAATTGAATAAGACGCCCCAAAATTAATGAAAGTAGAGATTTGTACTCGGCAAAGAGCGTATGAATGAATATTAGTACCGAGCCTGTTCAGATTGTGCTTGTAGTGGCCGGGTTGGCTCAGTGGGTAGAGCAGGCGCACATGTACCGTCGAGGTTTATGCCTCAACGCAGAGGACACGTACCTTTAAGTCTTAAGGAGACGTGTTGAGATTTGGGGAGACCTTATCTCCCCTAATCTCCCCGTGAGCTCAAAGTCGGGGATTCTTTTAAAAAGCAGCTTAAAATACTGAATGTCCGTCTGAACAGATGGTTTTTAAGCAACAAAACATCGAGATAGGGTTCGAGGGAAAGACCACAGGAGGGTTAAACTTCCGCAGGATTGTGAATACAGGCCTTGCACCTGCAGACGAGTATTTTACGAGTATCTCACACTGATGCATCAGTCCTAATAATCGATTACATCAGTCCCAGGATGCAGAAAGACTACTCTGACGTTTCATATACTGGACATTTCGTATCATTTTGACGTCACTTCTGCACTCAGCCCTCATTTTGTGGTCAAATTTGACCAGTTTCCAAGTTTTTTTGCTGTCACAAAAATGTGAGGTAAGGGGAAGGGGACAAAACATCGGGAAAAAATGTCAAAAATATTGGAAAAAATGACAAAAAATACAATAAAAAAAAAAAAAATCTAAATCGACAGAAGTAATCAGGTAAAAAATGGTGAAGAAGGGGACAAAACATTTGGGAAAAACATCAAAAATATTTTAAAAAGTGACAAAAAAATACAATTTTAAAAAAACAAAAAAGATTCTAAATCGTGAGAAGTAATCAGATCGAAAATGTCGAAGAAGGAGACAAAACATTAGAAAAAGTGACAAAAAATGTGATTAAAAAAAACAAAAAACTTCTAAATCGGCAAAGGTAATCAGGTTGAAAATGTCAAGAAGGGGACAAAAAATGGAGGAAAAAACGTCAAAAATATTGGAAAAAGTGACAAAAAAATACAATAAAAAAATTAAAATAAATAAAAAATAAATCATGAGAAGTAATCAGATCGAAAATGTCGAAGAAGGAGACAAAACATTGAGGAAATAAAGTTAAAAATATTGGAAAAAGTGACAAAAAAATGTAATATTAAAAAAACAAAAAACTTCTAAATTGGCAAAGGTAATCAGGTCGAAAATGTCGAAGAAGGGGACAAAAAAATGGAGGAAAAAAACGTAAAAATATTGGAAAAAGTGACAAAAAAATACGATAAAAAAAATAAAAAAAATCTTGAGAAATAATCAGATCGAAAATGTTGAAGAAGAAGACAAAACATTGGGGAAATAAAGTCAAAAATATTGGAAAAAGTGACAAAAAAATACGATTAAAAACAAAACAAAAAAAACAAATAAATTGTGAGAAGTAATCAGGTCGAAAATGTCGAAGAATGAGACAAAAAATTGGGGAAATAAAGTCAAAAATATTGGAAAAAGTGACAAAAAAATCTAATATTAAAAAAACAAAAAACTTCTAAATCGGCAAAGGTAATCAGGTCGAAAATGTCGAAGAACGGGACAAAAAATTTAGGAAAAAGTGACAACATTTTTCGAGTTTTGGAAAAAAACAACTAAAACAAATTGGACAAAGACATTGGATGGAAAAAAACAATAAAAATGTAATAAATTGTTGTTTTGATAGTCGAGGGAAAGACAACAAAAGGGTTAAACGAGTATTTTCACATCAACGCGTCGCTGTTATGAAATCTCCTGCGAGGTCTGAGGCTCTCGGCGTCAGACACGACGCAAAAATCCCAGTTCGGTCTGTTTGGGGCTGGACGCGAGTCCCTTGAGGGTCCAAAAGGGGGGCCACGAATCCAGACCTGATGCTAAGGGAGACTTTGAGTCAATAACTAACGCCAGATGCAGCAGACGGATCTGGGTTAGGGTCTAGGGACGTGAGATGGCTTTTAGTCCTTCAGGAAAGGATGTGGATACTTCCACCACTGCTCACATGGAAGCTGAGTGTGTGTGTGTGTGTGTGTGTGTGTGTGTGTGTGTGTGTGTGTGTGTGTAGCAGATGTCACAGGTTTTCTCCATCAAACTAACAAACCTAAGAGTAAAAGTGTGTGTGTGTTTATGTATCCGCCTACACACCTGAGCTCCAACGTGTGCACGAGTTATAGACACGCTCTGATCAAATGTGATGTGTGTGTGTGTGTGTGTGTGTGTGTGTGTGTGTGTGTGTGTGTGTGTGTGTGTGTGGGAGAGGCGAGAACAGTAATGAAAAAAAAGCTCTATTATAAAAACAAAACAAAGCAGGAAAGAAAGTGAGAAGGACGGACAGATGAGGAGGAAGATGCAGTTGCTATGGAGACAGGAAGACGTGATTGATCCTCTCATGTTTCCAAGAAACAAACACACACACACACACACACACACACACACACACACACACACAGACAGACAGGTTAGATAACCCTGTCAGTAGTGTTAGCATCTTAGACTGTTAGCGTCGGAGCAGCTCTGTTTGACGTTCGCCGTGTAACGTTCAGGAGCACTAACATTTCTGACGTATTAGCCGATATTAGCTATTAGCACTTCCTGTTAGCGGTGTGCTCATGGACGTCCTTGTAGCTTGTAGCTATCGCTGTATCTCTTTGATGCTGGAGAAGACCTAAAAAATGTGATGATTCTCAGGCAACTTCTGCAGCTATATAGGCTATAGTGTGTTTCTGCTATGATCTGTGTGTGTGTGTGTGTGTGTGTGTGTGTGTGTGTGTGTGTGAGTGTGTGTGACAATGAGTTATATAACAGAGGTCACTTGCCACAATGAATCCTCCAGCAGAATGAAACCATCTAAGACTGTTTTGGACTCGCCCCCCCCAACCAAACTCCATGCAATTTTCTGTGTATTTAAGAAAAAAACACCTGAAAATCCTAATTGTATTTCTTTATTCTAGTCATATTTCCTGGCAATGAGTGTGTGATATTGAGTTGTATAACAGGGGTCACTGGCTACTACAGTCACACACACAAAACAAGGATGTCACATTATAATCTGCCACTCGGCGGGGGAGATGGCGTACAGAGAGATGAGATATATGAGACAAAGAGAAGGTAAAGATCGACTTTCTTGTATAAAACATCCAATCAGTCATCATCAGTGAATGCTGGAAGTCACAGGCTGTGAAATGATGTTTGATGCGTTCAGGGAACATCTCCGACAGACTGATGGAGATAACCAATCAGCCGCTTCGTGGTGATCTGGTTTCGTAAAGCCGAGCATTCTGGGAAACTTCCCACATGAAGCTCAACAGGGAGAAAACTGAAAATCAACACTTTTGTTGAAGTATTTTTAACGATGTTTTTAACTTTTTCTTATGTTTTTGTCCCTTTTTCAACACTTTTTTCAATGCTTGTCACGAGGTGGTGACCTTGGTTACCCTTGGTTACCCAAGGTCACCCAAAATGGTCAGCTGGCACGAGGTGAGAACCGTGGGAAACAACATGCTGCTGTGTTTTTATTCTAAAGGCGCTGTATGAGGTGCTGTTAATTATGGCGCCCAATCACGTTCTGGTAGTAATAATCAATTTTAATTTGAGGTTCATCAGTCATTTTAGTGTCCAGTTGACATGAAATTTGAATTTATTTAAGCCTCGTGTTGAAAATCAACTCTTTTTATCAATGTTTTTGTCCTTTTTCAACACTTTTGTTGACGCTTTTGTTCAATGTTTGTCACTTTTTGACGTTTAACGCTACGTAACACTAACTTATTAACTTTAGTTTTACAGTTATTTTTGGAATTTATGGTCAATAAAGCTCATTTATAGGAAATTATACCTAATGTTTGAGTTAGAAAAGCAGAAATTAGGAATTATTGAGACTAAAATTAAAGGAATGGATGTTGATGATAATCACAGACTGGAATATGTCAACTTTTACTCTCAATACTATTTCAAAAACACTTCAATTTGGTTTCAAATGCTATAAAATTGAATAAGACGCCCCAAAATTAATGAAAGTAGAGATTTGTACTTGGCAAAGAGCGTTGTGTGGAATCAATCATGTTATTTTGGGGAATTAAAAAGAACATTGATATAGGAAACGTCTCATAGCGTTATGAGACGTCTGCGTGAAGACGTCTCATAACGAGGGGTTCGGGATTGATGGGGCAATAAATCCGCGGAGCAAAGAGACACCGTTACAGAAGAATGAGCTGGGCTTTTAGAGTCGGGGAAGAGAAAAAGAGGGAGGAGTGGAGGGAGAGACGGAGTGGGGTGGAGGAAGGGATATGAGAACGGGACAGATTGATGGGGTGACGTTAGAAGGCACGGTGGAGTACAGCAAGTTGCTCACTAGGTCTTCTTAAAGTGACACAAGCGCTTATAAAAGAAGGAAAGAACAACTAATGTCTTCATCTCCTGTGCTGGGGACTTCTAGATGAATAGTCTTCACACACACACACACACACACACACACACACACACACACACACACACACACACAAACTGTTAAAACACACACACAAACTGTTAAAACACACACACGAAAACTGTTAAAACACACACACACACACACACACACAAAGACATACAAAGTGTTAAAACACACACACCACACACACACATGCACACACAAACTGTTAAAAAAATGCACACACACACACAAAGTGTTAAAACACACACACACAAACACACACACACACACACACACACACACACACAGACACACACACACTTTTCAGATATCCAAAAGACAACTAGCCCACCAATGTGTCACTTTAGCTGTCAAAAAGTACTTTTATTTTGAAACACAGCCGCCCCATTTTCACCCGGATGTCCGTCCCCGTCCTCTGTCTCTGTGTTGGCGTTCTAACCTGCGGCTGATTTCTGAGGACTAAGGTTACCTGGTCCTCAGATCTCTGCAGGGTAAATCCAGACAGCTAGCTAGACTATCTGTCCAATCTGAGGACTATGGTTACCTGGTCCTCAGGTCTCTGCAGGGTAAATCCAGACAGCTAGCTAGACTATCTGTCCAATCTGAGGACTCTGGTTACCTGGTCCTCAGGTCTCTGCAGGGTAAATCCAGACAGCTAGCTAGACTATCTGTCCAATCTGAGGACTATGGTTACCTGGTCCTCAGGTCTCTGCAGGGTAAATCCAGACAGCTAGCTAGACTATCTGTCCAATCTGAGGACTATGGTTACCTGGTCCTCAGGTCTCTGCAGGGTAAATCCAGACCGCTAGCTAGACTATCTGTCCAATCTGAGGACTATGGTTACCTGGTCCTCAGATCTCTGCAGGGTAAATCCAGACAGCTAGCTAGACTATCTGTCCAATCAGAGGACTATGGTTACCTGGTCCTCAGATCTCTGCAGGGTAAACCCAGACAGCAAGCTAGACTATCTGTCCAATCTGAGGACTCTGGTTACCTGGTCCTCAGATCTCTGCAGGGTAAACCCAGACAGCTAGCTAGACTATCTGTCCAATCTGAGGACTCTGGTTACCTGGTCCTCAGATCTCTGCAGGGTAAACCCAGACAGCTAGCTAGACTATCTGTCCAATCTGAGGACTATGGTTACCTGGTCCTCAGATCTCTGCAGGGTAAATCCAGACAGCTAGCTAGACTATCTGTCCAATCTGAGAACTATGGGTACCTGGTCCTCAGATCTCTGCAGGGTAAATCCAGACAGCTAGCTAGACTATCTGTCCAATCTGAGGACTATGGTTACCTGGTCCTCAGGTCTCTGCAGGGTAAATCCAGACAGCTAGCTAGACTATCTGTCCAATCTGAGGACTATGGTTACCTGGTCCTCAGATCTCTGCAGGGTAAATCCAGACAGCTAGCTAGACTATCTGTCCAATCTGAGGACTATGGTTACCTGGTCCTCAGATCTCTGCAGGGTAAATCCAGACAGCTAGCTAGACTATCTGTCCAATCTGAGGACTATGGTTACCTGGTCCTCAGATCTCTGCAGGGTAAATCCAGACAGCTAGCTAGACTATCTGTCCAATCTGAGAACTATGGGTACCTGGTCCTCAGATCTCTGCAGGGTAAATCCAGACAGCTAGCTAGACTATCTGTCCAATCTGAGGACTATGGTTACCTGGTCCTCAGGTCTCTGCAGGGTAAATCCAGACAGCTAGCTAGACTATCTGTCCAATCTGAGGACTATGGTTACCTGGTCCTCAGATCTCTGCAGGGTAAATCCAGACAGCTAGCTAGACTATCTGTCCAATCTGAGGACTATGGTTACCTGGTCCTCAGATCTCTGCAGGGTAAATCCAGACAGCTAGCTAGACTATCTGTCCAGCCAATGAGAGTGTTTCTGCCTCAGTGAATAAAAACTACAACCATCCAGCTTTTATTAATCTGCGCGGAGTGTGTAACTGTCTGCAGCTCAACCGGCTGGACGCGAGGAGGTCAAAAGGTCAAAAGGTGGAGGAGAGACGGAGACGTTTGACGAACCTGAAACCAACCGGTGGAGGACACAGGACGCAGGACGCGTCTCTCTTCCTCGCTCTGCGTCTCCGTCACGGGCAACAGCCTCAAGGCTGATCAATTATTGAGTGAGAGGACCAGAGCGCAGTGTGTGTGTGTGTGTGTGTGAGTGCATGCATGTCTGTGTGTCTCTCTCTCGCTGTGTGTGTGTGTGTGTGTGTGTGTGTTTGTGTGCATGCATGTCTGTGTGTCTCTCTCTCGCTGTGTGTGTGTGTGTGCATCATGCCTGCTTTCTCTCCACACGTGTGTGGTTGCCACGACAACACTGTGGTGCGGGTTTGGTGTGTTGGATTTATTTATCCTTTCAAAATAAAATCAAACTGAACCGTAAATGTTACATATACATATATATATACATATATATATATATGTATACATATATATATGTATATATGTATGTATATATATATATGTATATATATACATATATATATATATATATATATATATATATATATATATATATATATATATATATATATATATGTATATATATATATATCATGGTTACTATAGGGTGTTGTATTGCAGTTTAAGCTCTATCTATATTAATGGATATATGATTGAATGCTGTGTATTGATGCCTGGTTTCATATGGAAGTGGTTGATTGGTGCACACCTTCTACAGAAGATGGCTTCCCAGAATGCAACACCATTTGCAGTCTGGTACCGAAACGCTGCCTATTATAATCTTGGCAAGTCAGACGTTGCAACGTGCAACTTTTGATGAAATACGATGAAATATTGAGGTGATTAAAAGCCATTATTAGAGGATTTACGGTATTTTCTGTCCTCTGATCATTGATCTCTTTCCTTCATGTCTTATTCAGCCATTAATCACCGTGGCGATGTCCCATTTCCCGCCCCTGCCGGGAGCCATCTTGGTGAGGGCAGCGTGAGCGAGCTGCCACCAGCTGTGAATGTGTCTATGAGCGCCACCTCACGCTGAGATGTGTCCTACATTCAGCTCTCAGCGGACAGGAAGTCGGCGTTCTTATGAAGTTTTTATGTTCCCACAGCGGCTCGCTCCTCACATCTGATTGGCTGAGTAAACATCAACAGCCAATCAGCAGCACGCACACACCAAAACAACCCTGGTCTGGGAGCAAGGAGCGCTCACTCCGACTGACTTTCATCCTCCAGAAAATAAGAAGCAGAAGACACTTCCTGGCTAAATAACTGAAACCCTGGGACGCTCTACAACGTCCCTGTTAGTGATGGCGTTGCATAGTCTGTCCACCAGAGGACGCTCTACAACGTCCCTGTTAGTGATGGTGTTGCATAGTCTGTCCACCAGAGGACGCTCTACAACGTCCCTGTTAGTGATGGCGTTGCATAGTCTGTCCACCAGAGGACGCTCTACAACGTCCCGTTAGTGATGGCGTTGCATAGTCTGTCCACCAGAGGACGCTCTACAACGTCCCTGTTAGTGATGGCGTTGCATAGTCTGTCCACCAGAGGACGCTCTACAACGTCCCTGTTAGTGATGGCGTTGCATAGTCTGTCCACCAGAGGACGCTCTACAACGTCCCTGTTAGTGATGGCGTTGCATAGTCTGTCCACCAGAGGACGCTCTACAACGTCCCTGTTAGTGATGGCGTTGCATAGTCTGTCCACCAGAGGACGCTCTACAACGTCCCTGTTAGTGATGGCGTTGCATAGTCTGTCCACCAGAGGACGCTCTACAACGTCCCTGTTAGTGATGGCGTTGCATAGTCTGTCCACCAGAGGACGCTCAGAGGATGTGGTTTCATTTTAACGCCAAAAGCTCAGCAAAACAGGAAGAGGGCCCGGCCTTTCAGAATAAAAGCATTGTTTCATTGCTTAGGGATAAAAGGAGGATGAGAATGGAATAATATAACAAGTGGAGAAGAGGGCGGGACACAGCGGGGCTGATGGGAAATGAAGTAACCACCAGCGTGATGTTTTGTACACAAACATGAGTCCTAATTCCATAATGACAGTTATTCTTAAACCGAATTACCTTTTTCAGCCTGCAATTAGTCTGAAATGCTGGATGTATTGTATTGTGCCAGCGCTGCGTATAATCATCTGTAATTATCCAACACCTTGGCTGCACATCCCCCCCCCCCCGTTACAGTTAGCTCTGTGCCTGGCGACGCCATGAATAAACCATGGTGAGGAATCAGATCACAGCGCCAGAGACGGTTAGTCTGACCCAATCAGGCTGGAATCACACTGACACATCAGACAGACAGACAGACAGACAGGCATACAGATAGACAGATATCCCTCATGTTGTCTTCATGTTGTCCCCATGTTGCCCTCATGTTGTCTTCATGTTGTCCCCATGTTGTCCTCATGTTGTCCCCATGTTGCCCTCATGTTGTCCTCATGTTGTCCTCATGTTGTCTTCATGTTGTCCTCATGTTGCCCTCATGTTGTCCCCATGTTGCCCTCATGTTGTCCTCATGTTGTCCTCATGTTGTCTTCATGTTGTCCTCATGTTGTCTTCATGTTGTCTTCATGTTGTCCTCATGTTGTCCCCATGTTGTCCTCATGTTGTCCTCATGTTGTCCTCATGTTGTCCTCATGTTGTCCTATATCAATGTTGTTTTTAATCCCCCAAAATAACATGATTGATTCCACACAACGCTCTTTGCCAAGTACAAATCTCTACTTTCATTAATTTTGGGGCGTCTTATTCAATTTTATAGCATTTGAAACCAAATTGAAGTGTTTTGAAATAGTATTGAGAGTAAAAGTTGACATATTCCAGTCTGTGATTATCATCAACATCCATTCCTTTAATTTTAGTCTCAATAATTCCTAATTTCTGCTTTTCTAACTCAAACATTAGGTATAATTTCATATAAATGAGGTTTATTGATCATAAATTCCAAAGATAACTGTAAAACTAAAGTTAATAAGTTAGTGTTACGTAGTGTTGGAAACGTAAAAACAAAGCCATCAAAAGCGTTGAAAAAAGGGACAAAAACGTAAGAAAACATTAAAAACATCGATAAAAAGCGTCAACAAAAGGATTGCTTTTCAATTTTAACAGGAAGGCAACACGAGGGTTAAAAGCCTGTAAATATAATCAGATTACAATATTTCCCTCTGAGATGAAGTATTGAGAAGCACGAAAAGAAAGAGACATAAAATGTGTCTCTACGAGCAGTATTTCCCACTTCCTGTGTGAGGCTCGGGGACGCTCCTGTCTCTGTCTCTTTCCTGTGTTGCTCTGCTGCAGCGACCCAGTTTCCCCGTCAGGGATCAATACTCTTCATCTCCTCTCTTCATCAGCATCGCTCCGTCTGGCAGTAAAATGTGCAGGAATCCGTCCCGCTGATCCCGCTGATGGACACGACGAGGACAACGTCCCGCTGATCCCGCTGATGGACACGACGAGGACAACGTCCCGCTGATCCCGCTGATGGACACGACGAGGACAACGTCCCGCTGATCCCGCTGACGGACACGACGAGGACAACGTCCCGCTGATCCCGCTGATGGACACGACGAGGACAACGTCCCGCTGATCCCGCTGATGGACACG
>JABXJD010000249.1:610000-627500 GCA_013375575.1 Percina caprodes | reverse complement strand
AAAGAACGATGGAGGAATTAGGGATGGTGGAGGGATGGAAGTGTTTCAAGGGTTGTTAGAAGAATGATGGATGGATGGATGGATGGATAGATGGATGGATGATGGATGGATGAAGAGAGAAAGGAGGATGGAAGTGTTTCAAGGGTGGTTAGAAGAATGATGGATGGATGATGGAGAGAAAGGAGGATGGAAAGGAGATGCGAGGATGTTGAAACATTAAGGAAGATGAAGGGATGATGGAGAGATGAGAGCATGCTAAGAAGATGGATAGATAGATGGATGAAAGAAAGAGAGTTTAGGAAGTTAGTTTGGTTCGTAGTCTAGGAGGAAAAATGGATGGATGGATGAAAAGAAATGGAAGAAAGAGGACGGACGGGTGTAAAGATGGAGGGATGTTCAGAGGCAGCATGAAGAAAGATAAAGAGATGGCGGAGTAATGGATTAGAGAGGAAGATGGAGAGGTGGAAGGAAGGGAGGAGAGAAAAGGAAGATGAAAGAAGGATGGATGAAAGGAGAGAGAGAGGGATGTGGAGTAGACAGATGGATGTCCAGAGGCAGCAAGAAGAAAGATAAAGAGATGATGGAGGGATGGAAGTGTAGGTTTAGACGGGACGATGGAGAGGTGGAAGATGGAGGGATGACTACAGGGGGAAAGGTATAGATTGAAGTATGAAAAGACAGACAGGAATGGAGGGATGAATGGAGGGATGGAAGACAGTTTAAAGTGAGGAGAGGCACATGTAAAGATGGAGGGATATTCAGAGGCAGCATGAAGAAAGATAAAGAGATGACGGAGATGAAGGTATACTCGGAATGAAGAAGATGGAGGGATGAAGGGATGACTATAAAGGAAGAGGAAAGGAAAGGGATGGATGACAAATGATAGATGGGTGAAAAAGAGGGATGGAGAGTATATGATGGTTGATCACATGCAACGTAAAGGAAGATAAAGAGATGATGGAGGGATGGAAGTATGTTTAGAAGGAAGAGAGAGCGGCGGATGATGGAGGGATGACTACACGGGGGAAAGAAGGAAAAGGATGAATGGATAAAAGGACAGACAGGGATGGAGGGATGTTCAGAGGACTCATAACGGAAGATGAAGGGATGAAAGGACAGACAGGGATGTAAAAGGAGATGAAGGGATGAAAGGATGATGGAGGGATGAAAGAAAGTTTTTATAATAAGTACAGACAGGGATGTAAAGATGGAGGGATGTTCAGAGGAATCATAACGGAAGATGAAGGGATGAAAGGACAGAGGGATATAAAAGGAGATGAAGGGATGATGGAGGGATGGAAGGATGATGGAGGGATGGAAGTATGTTTAGAAGGAAGAGAGGGCGGTGGATGATGGAGGGATGACTAAACGGGGGAAGGAAGGAAAAGGATGAATGGATAAAAGGACAGACAGGGATGGAGGGATGTTCAGAGGACTCATAACGGAAGATGAAGGGATGAAAGGACAGACAGGGATGTAAAAGGAGATGAAGGGATGTAAAAGGAGATGAAAGGATGATGGAGGGATGGAAGAAAGTTTTTAAAATAAGGACAGACAGGCATGTAAAGATGGAGGGATGATGGAGGGATGGAAGGATGATGGAGGGATGGAAGGATGATGGAGGGATGGAAGAAAGTTTTTATAATAAGGACAGACAGGGATGTAAAGATGGAGGGATGTTCAGAGGAATCATAACAGAAGATGAAGGGATGAAAGGACAGAGGGATGTAAAAGGAGATGAAGGGATGTAAAAGGAGATGAAAGGATGATGGAGGGATGGAAGGATGATGGAGGGATGGAAGAAAGTTTTTAAAATAAGGACAGACAGACATGTAAAGATGGAGGGATGTTCAGAGGAATCATAACGGAAGATGAAGGGATGAAAGGACAGAGGGATGTAAAAGGAGATGAAGGGATGATGGAGGGATGGAAGGAAAATGGAGGGATGGAAGAAGGTTTTTATAATAAGGACAGACAGGCATGTAAAGATGGAGGGATGGAAGGATGATGGAGGGAAGGAAGAAAGTTTTTATAATAAGGACAGACAGGGATGTAAAGATGGAGGGATGATGGAGGGATGGAAGGATGATGGAGGGATGGAAGTATGTTTAGAAGGAAGAGAGGGCGGCGGATGATGGAGGGATGACTACACGGGGGGAAGGAAGGAAAAGGATGAATGGATAAAAGGACAGACAGGGATGTAAAGATGGAGGGATGATGGAGGGATGTAAAGATGGAGGGATGTTCAGAGGAATCATAACAGAAGATGAAGGGATGAAAGGACAGAGGGATGTAAAAGGAGATGAAGGGATGAAAGGATGATGGAGGGATGGAAGAAAGTTTTTATAATAAGGACAGACAGGGATGTAAAGATGGAGGGATGATGGAGGGATGGAAGGATGATGGAGGGAAGTTAAAACGGGTGTAAAGATGGACAGAGGGATGTAAAAAAAAAAAATAAGAAAAAAGGATGGAGGGAATTCCCTGTTGCGTTCAGCTACGGCCAATCAGCTCTCTCCCCACACACACACACACACACATGCGCTGGGATGTTATAGGACTGTTACGTAACAGTGCGTGTGTGCGTGTGCGTGCATGTGTGTGTGTGTGTGTGTGTGTGTGTCTGCTTTTTGAAAGAACACCAAAACACCGCGAGAAAACAACAACAACCCAGACATAATTTCCTATGATTTTCTCAAAATTTGACAAAATATGACCGAATAAAGCTGAATTTTACGTCATTTCTTACGCTCTAATCCCGATATCTACCGATATTGTCGCATTGTATCGCCAACAGGTCACAGGAGGCGCTAAATGAGACATAATTAAGCCTAATTAATTCATTAATGAGTGGATTGAACAGCGGAGGATGTGTGGTTCGTCCTCACCTGGGTGGCTTTATGGAACTGCTTCTTAAACCCCGCGACGGACATCACTTCGCTGGAGGAGAAAAACCAAAAAATAGGGCGAAATTAGATTATTATTATGTTAATATCAGCAGGCCGTTGGGTTTCCGAGCAGAAAAATGGCGGTAAATCCTCCGGGTAACGGTCACCGGACCGCGATGGTCTCCGTTTATTTTGGTGAAATTGGAGGTGGAATCGGATGCAGAGGATCGCCAGACCAAACCCAGCGGAACCTATTTCAGTCAGAGGGAGAGGGGGAGAGAGAGAGAGAGAGAGAGAGAGAGAGAGAGGGGGGGGGCAAAGATCGTCTAGTGATGAGATGGATCTTACATGTAGTAAATCTGACTGCAGGCACTAACGTTTTTACATAACCTTAGAGTTGGTAAGTACTAACCCTTATGGGTATATGTATGTACTGTATGTACTGTATGTATGTACTGTATGTATGTATGTATGTATGTACTGTATGTACTGTATGTATGTATGTATGTATGTATGTATGTATGTATGTACTGTATGTATGTATGTATGTATGTATGTATGTACTGTACTGTATGTATGTATGTATGTATGTATGTACTGTATGTACTGTACTGTATGTATGTATGTAATGTACTGTATGTATGTATGTATGTATGTATGTATGTACTGTATGTATGTATGTATGTATGTACTGTATGTACTGTATGTACTGTATGTATGTATGTACTGTATGTACTGTATGTATGTATGTACTGTATGTATGTATGTATGTATTGTATGCAAGCATGTACTATATGTATATATGTATGCCATTATGTATGCATGCATGTATGTATGTATGTATGTATGTATGTATGTATGTATGTATGTATGTATGTATGTATGTACTGTATGTACTGTATGTATGTATGTATGTATGTACTGTATGTATGTATGTATGTATGTACTGTATGCAAGCATGTACTATATGTATATATGTATGCCATTATGTATGCATGCATATATGTATGTATGTATGCAAGTATGTACTATATGTATATGCATGTATATATACTGTATGTATGTAGCTATGGATGCATGCATATGCAAACACACTGTATGTATGTATGTATGTATGTATGTATGTATGTATGTATGTATGTATGTATGTATGTATGTATGTATGTATGTAGCTAACTGTATGTATGTATGTATGTATGTATGTATGTATGTATGTATGTATGTATGTATGTATGTATGTATGTATGTATGTATGTAGCTAACTGTATGTATGTATGTATGTATGTATGTATGTATGTATGTATGTATGTATGTATGTATGTATGTATGTATGTATGTATGTATGTATGTAGCTAACTGTATGTATGTATGTATGTATGTATGTATGTAGCTAACTGTATGTATGTATGTAGCTAACTGTATGTATGTATGTATGTATGTAGCTAACTGTATGTATGTATGTATGTATGTAGCTAACTGTATGTATGTATGTATGTATGTATGTATGTATGTATGTATGTATGTATGTATGTATGTATGTAGCTAACTGTATGTATGTATGTATGTATGTATGTATGTATGTATGTATGTATGTAGCTAACTGTATGTATGTATGTATGTATGTATGTATGTAGCTAACTGTATGTATGCATATGCAAACACACTGTATGTATGTATGTATGTATGTATATATATGTATATATCTGGGTAAGTGTATACATATATATATGTATACAAGATGTTTTTGTATACTTTCTTGTCTGATTTTGTTTCCCTTGACAATGTGTTTGTTACTCTTAACAATATGGGGGCTGATATAAGCTGAGGCTTCTGACCCTACCCTTTAGTCACAACCAATAAAATTCATTCATTCATTAATTCAAAAATACTGCACTTAAGTACACATTAGAAGTACTTCACTTTGAGTATTTCCATGTTCTGCTACTTTCTACTTGTACTCCACTACATCTCAGAGGTAAATATTGTACTTTTTTTACCCCACTAGTGTTTTCCCTCGTTTGTGGAAGACTTTAGGTGCATGTCTTTCAATAACAAGTCAACATTTTGAACCATTGTTATATTATTACTGTATCTGTGTCTAAAGGAAAAGATAGAGCAGATAATATATACATAACCTCCTTATTAAGCTACATGAAGTATTTAAAAAGCCACTTTTATCAGCTGGAAAATGCATCGAACACCATGAAAAATTCACTTTTTCACATGACATCGAACACCATGAAAAATTCACTTTTTCACATGACTGGAACAGGATAAAATAAAAATAAAAAGATATCTAAATATCAAAAACCAACGTTAGATATACTGTAGCCTATGTTATCTCCAACTTAGCTGATATTGCCAAGAGATGGAGGTTTTGGAAGCTTATTGTAGTTCTTAGAAATAGAGGCAGAGTGACACCTCTTTGTTGACTCCCTCCTTTAAATGTTTCTGGATGTTAAAAAGATTAATTAATTAAAAATATATATTTATTGTCTCACAGACACACGCTGACTGTAAGATGAATGTAATGTTTTTGTTTCAGCGGGCCATAGAGACGGAGGAGCGAGCAGCTTCTTCTGTAAAAACACAAACGATCTTCGGCAGGGAGGGAGCGTCAAGACGTCTTCGGCCACGTTTTGTGTGACGTCACCGCGTCGCCCCCCCACCAGGCTGCGCTGCAAGCCTCCCAGCGGCGAACGAGACAATCTGCCACGCTCTGAATATGTGATGAGGAAGAGGAGGGAGGAAGGCTTCAGCACCAAGGACAGCACCCGACCAGGCTAATGGCGCGTTCACGTACAGCTGGGAAATTCCACTTATATATGTATATGTATATAGATATTTTAGACTTAGACTTCTCTTTATTAATTCTTTTGGGATGACTCCCGCAAGGAAATTGAAATTTCCAGCAGCAGTTTTCAGCAGCTTACGAAAAAAAGTGTATAAAAAATACAGTATAGAGAGAAAAAACAATATAAAAACAACAATAAAACCTTTGAACCTATAAAAAGACATTTACCATAAATGATCAGTTAAGAGAAGTTGGCGCACACACACATACACACACACACACACACACACACACATATACACCGTACATATATACATAAAACCTTATTTAAAAGATTTTCCAGCTGTATTTGAATGCGTCATTAGACCCCTCGTGAGCTGTCCATGGTGCTGAAAAACTATAAAAACAAAGAAACATTCTGTGCGAGTATATATATATATATATATATATATATATATATACATATACTCTGCCCATCCCACACAGCTTATTCTGCCATTGACTCATTTGGTGGTTTGAAGTTTAAAGAAATCAGACATATTGATAATTTACCAACTTCTTCATTTCACCAGCAGGAGCCTCGGTAGCGTTGGGAGGAACCAGACCGCCTCAACAGCCTGGTCCTGGTCCTCATGCTGGTCACACACTGCTGGGGACGGCGTCCCACTCTTCAACCAGTGTGTGTGTGTGTTGAAGCCACACAACAAGAACTGAGACTGGAGGAAAATGAGTTTAACTTTTGTTTTTGAGTCAAACTTCAGATTTTAACATGTTTTTTCTCTCCAAAATTTGACTTTTCAAGAATTCAATGACTTTTTTTCCGGCTTTCCGTGACCGTGACGTCACGTTATAATCAACGTAGAGTGAAAGCGTCTGAAGACACCGACGTCTGACCCCTGTGACATCAGACGGAGTTAGGCTGAGAGATGAAGAGCCCACATGTTGATCAAGGACTCACGGCAGTGAACGCCACGTCTGGACGTCAGCGGACGCCGTCTCGTAACCGACGGAGACCGGAGCCGAGTCGGAGAGAAAGGACGCTCAACTCCACCTTTATCTACTTTAACTATTGTTTGTGACTGTTATTGCCACTCTTCATTCTAACCCCAACCGGTGGTCAGACACCGCCTACCAAGAGCCTGGGTCTGGGTCTGGGTCTGGGTCTGTCCCAGGTTTCTGCCTAAAAGGGAGTTTTTCCTCACCACTGTCTCACTGTTGCTTGCTCTGGAGGGAACTACTAGACCTGTTGGGTCCTTGTAAATTATAGACTGTGGTCTAGACCTGCTCTATCTGGTCTAGACCTGCTCTATCTGGTCTAGACCTGCTCTATCTGTAAAGTGTCTCCAGATAACACTTGTTATGAATTGATACTATAAATAAAATAAAATTGAACCTTTATGCAAAGAGACGACACATTAGAGACGACACGCTGCACCGTGGTCATTTAAAATGGGATTTATTCAGCTGCTTCTTCTTGTAACATTAGAGAAACATTGAAAACAAGAATAAAGTGGAACAAACAAAACATATTGGAAATATTATATGAATATTATCCCTGAAACAGAAGGGATCGTAACCACTAACCACGGTTTGAGATTTTATTTCAGTGCTTTAAACACAAGAGACAACGTAGAAACTGATTTCAAGTGCAAGATGTATTTAGATCGTTGAGAATAGAGCCCGGCCGATATATCGGTATCTGCTTTTATAGATAGATGTATAGATAGATAGATAGATAGATAGATAGATAGATAGATATAGATATTTTAGACTTCTCTTTATTAATCCTTTTGGGATGACTCCCGCGAGGAAATTTAAATTTCCAGCAGCAGTTTTCAGCAGTTTACAAAAACAAAAGTATAATCTTTATATCTATATATAAACATATAGAGAAAAATATAAAAATAAAACCTTTGGCTATAAAAAGACATTTACCATAAATTATCAGTTAAGAGAAGTTGGCGCACACACACACACACACACACAAAACCCTATTTACGTCAATTTTTAAATAACCAAATATTGATATAACCCTTGTGTTGTCCTCCCGGGTCAAAAACAGACAACTTTTTTGCATTTTTCGTCCCTTTTCAGACTTTTTTTTAAGTTTTCACAACAGGAGGGTTAAAGGGGTCAGATTTGACCCGGGACAACAGGAGGGTTAAAGGGGTCAGATTTGACCCGGGACAACAGGAGGGTTAAAGGGGTCAGATTTGACCCGGGACAACAGGAGGGTTAAAGGGGTCAGATTTGACCCGGGACAACAGGAGGGTTAAAGGGGTCAGATTTGACCCGGGACAACAGGAGGGTTAAAGGGGTCAGATTTGACCCGGGACAACAGGAGGGTTAAAGGGGTCAGATTTGACCGGGACAACAGGAGGGTTAAAGGGGTCAGATTTGACCCGGGACAACAGGAGGGTTATAGATCCTTTATTGGCCGGGCTCTGGTCGAGACCCCAGCCTTCAGTGCATATTGGTTTTAAAATAAAACCCAACAATGTAATATTTAATATAAATAAGGCGAGGCTAGGGTCAGTTAGAGTGGACAGAGAGCCCCATTTAAACTAAGAAATATCTCAGCTACGTCCTCCACGCAGCAGCCGAAGGTTCAACTCCAACCTCTGACACTGTTATTCTTCTTCTTCATGTAGAAACACAGCAGCGGTTAAGTCTTGAGGTAAAGTCGTACATTCTTACAGTTTTTCCCAGTTGCTAAAACATAAACCCTGTTGTCTGAATCAATCACTCTTTTAGCAAAACCATAAGCACTCTTCACCCGTTTAGACACAACCTGCCAACACTTTTTCATCGTGCTGCATAATGGTGAGCACAGGTGACTAAAGTCATGCATGCCAGGGTCTCCCAGGGTCTCCCAGGGTCTCCCCCCCCCCAACAATTGAAATTCAAATGATATTCTGACCACATCCAGGTCAGATGTTATCGGCGTAACTTTGAGGTTCTTCAAGATTTACATCGTGACTGAACCGCAGTAATCAAGTTCAGATGTGTGGACTCCGTCTCTTACTCTACACGGGTCAGATATTTACTTACTATCTACTTATCCATCCACTTACCTACCTACCCATCCACCTTTCTACCCATCCATCCACCTACCTACCCATCCATCCACCTAACTACCCACCTACCCATCCATCCACCTTTCTACCTATCCATCCACCTACCTACCTATCCATCCACCTACCTACCTACCCATCCACCTACCTACCTATCCATCCACCTACCTACCTACCCATCCACCTACCTACCTACCTACCTACCCATCTATGGCACTTGGTTAATCTTGCTTCGTAGTACAGGCCTCTGGTCACAGTGATGGACACAGACCCTGAGTGTGTGTGTTGTCTTAACAACAGGACCACCAACAGTGAGTTTGTGAATGTTGTATTTCTCTCCCAATCCTCCCCGTCTGGCGGAGAAGACACAGAGACAACCTCGTTGTCCTTTCCGTCCATCGTGTGGTGGAATACCGCGGCTGTCGTCTCCCGACGTTGGAGGTCCGGACCGAGGAGTGAAGGTAGTGCCGGCGCGTTCTCTTAGACGACCAAGTCCTTCACACTTGGTTGGTTTTGACACCTTAATCGGAGTAAAAATCCACCGACTCCAACCCCCAGGATGAGTAAGACGCAGGCAAACAGCCCGAGGATCGGTACGCTGAGGTAGAGACGGCCACCTGGTGGAGAAACAGAAACTAAAGCTGCAGTAACTGGAACACCACGCACACACTCATAGAGGGGTATATGGAGGGGGGAGGGGGGGGGGGAAATCATGCTATCAAGAACTTTTAAAATACCCTGACTCAGCGTCCTCCTATACCATGACTCAGCCTGACTCAGCATCTCCTAATAATGTTTTGCTTCCATCTTCTCAGAGTTGGTCCGTGTTCTCACCTTTAACCCCCGTCTCATCGTTTGGAGCTGGAGTCTCGAGTATTTTGGGATGTAGCGGCGTCTCTGTCGTCAAGGTTTTAACAGAAAAAAAAAAGATTTGTAAGAATTAAAAACACATTATAGGACAAACAGTTGTTGACAAAACAATCCTTAAGTTGTAAGCTGTCGGAAGACAGAACTGCAGAATAATTGTTTGGAATAACAACATTGTGACGTTAATATAATCTAACCAAGAGGAAGAAGAACAAGAGCAACATGACTACTTCATGTGCCTGCTATCCGAAAATCTGTCAGAATTGAATTGAATTTATTCATTTATTTTTAATGAGAAAAAGCTAGTTTTATCACACTGGCATCATGGAACATCTGGAGAACTCCAGACCATGCAACGTTGTGCTTTTCTGGGTTCAACCTTCTAATGGCCAGAAAACCCTGCAGAAATACGCTGGCCGCCCACCTCTCTACCGAGGCTGTTGCTATGGAACACAGCGCAGGTACCGTTAGCCTTTGCTAGCAGCTAGCACAAACTTTTTGCTTAACGCTAAAGGAAGGCAAAGAATAACACAAACAATCTAACTGCTCGGGGTAGCGGTAGCGCAGCTACTACAGCGTTCTGTGCTGCTTTGTGAAAGGAGTCTGGCAGCTCTGGAGAGAGCAGAGATAACAGCTTCAGTTCCCCGTCCTAAAGGGCTGTAGAATGGATATATTCCTAATATAGAGTTTGATTTTACGCCAGCCCTGCGTCCTGGGAGTGCTTCCCTCCGAGGCACCAGCCATCAGTCAACGTTTTTCTCAGACGGGGAGTGAAACGAGTTGTATGTGGTTATTGTATCAATCATATATCAGGTTCATTCTAACCCTTTTAATAATGAATCAACTTACCAGTGACATTGAGCCAACATCTACCAGAGCCCCTCCCATAACTTGTGGTCACACGACACTTGTACTTTCCCGAGTCTTCAGTCCTGAGTCTGGACACATTAAGTCTGAGTCGTCCTTCTATGAGGACGTCTTTGTCCCATTGGACTCGTCCTGCAAAGTGTTCATCCTGAGACTCTGGGTCCTTGACTCCTTCACGGAGATAAAACAGGACTGGATTCTTGAGGACATTTAACAGTTCACAGAAGATAATAAGAGAGGTGGAGGAGCTGTGAGGGTTGGTGGTGAAGGTCCACTCCAGTGTGATGTCCTGGTTCTCCTCTGCCTGATAGGAGGTCTGTGTCACATTCACTACAAATGTTCCTGTTGAGGAGACAGAGAGGGAAAGTGAGGAGCAGACACACTGACAACTTTAAACTCCATCTCCACATGTTTCTGTGGACACTTTAGTCCTTCTTTGTTTAGTGGTAGTGGATAATAAAGTGAAGCTGGAAACTAACCAGAGACACAGGAGGTCAGGATGATGAGCAGCAGGATGCCGCATATCATCTTCTCCCTGTGAGAGGAGACAGAGGTGAAGAGACACCAACACATGAGCTCAGAGTTCACTTATTACAGGACAGAGAGAGGACATATACAGTCTGGTGATACTTCTTCCTCTGTGGTACTTATTACAGGAAAGAGAGAGGACATATACAGTCTGGTGATACTTCTTCCTCTGTGGTACTTATTACAGGACAGAGAGAGGACATATACAGTCTGGTGATACTTCTTCCTCTGTGGTACTTATTACAGGACAGAGAGAGGACATATACAGTCTGGTGATACTTCTTCCTCTGTGGTACTTATTACAGGACAGAGAGAGGACATATACAGTCTGGTGATACTTCATCTGTGGTACTTATTACACATGACTGACAATAATCTCTCTCTCTCTCAATATTAAGAAGGCATTTGATACAGTAGACCACAACTTATTGATCATGAAATTAAACAAATATGGAATTAGGGGGACTACACTTTCATAGTTAAATAGCTACTAAAAAAAATTTCCTTTATTGCCACACTCTGCTCCTGGGGTCCTATCTTTGCCAGCTGTATGGCAGTGCACTTGATATGAGACTTGGAGGACTCGTGGTCTTTAATTGCCTCTAATTTAAGGTTAGTTGTTCCGATAGTGTGGAGAGCCACTATCGTGATGCCACGCCCCCCCGTCAGACACACCCTAATCCTAGTGGACGGGAAATTGACAACTGCGTCGGTCTTATAGTAGCAAAGACACTTTGCGCTGTGCTGCACCTTCATTCCCCTCATTGGACTAACTTTGTGGATACTACTGTGTAAGTGCATCAATAACTAAGTCTGATGAGGATGTTATGTAGGATTTATGAATGTATGTTAGCAACTCCTACCAGTGGCAGCATGTAATACCATCTATTTACAGAGGGCATTTAAATGTATGTCTGATAAACTGCCAATTTAGGGGACATTGCCCCAACCTTAGTAAGCTAACCATCCCTCGTTTTCCCTTCGCCACAATGCGCCACTTGTTTGGAAAGTACCCTCTTTACTCTCCCCCTCTTTACTTCGCCCTCAACAGTTGCTACTGCTGACTCTGTGGCGGGCCTCATAAACCTGGGGATACATACGTTTCCACAGTTTTTAAAACAATGTCACAGACTAGCGCTGAAAACAACACACTCCACCCGCCACTGTGGCTGGTTTATTGTTGAAATTTATGGTCAATAAACCTCATTTAAAGGAAATTATACCTAATGTTTGAGTTAAAAAAAAGCAGAAATTAGGAATTGAGACTAAAGTTAAAGGAATGGATGTTGATGATAATCACAGACTGGAATATGTCAACTTTTACTCTCAATACTATTTCAAAAACACTTCAATTTGGTTTCAAATGCTATAAAATTGAATAAGACGCCCCAAAATTAATGAAAGTAGAGATTTGTACTTGGCAAAGAGCGTTGGTGGAATCAATCATGTTATTTTGGGGAATTAAAAAGAACATTGATATAACATGAGGGTTACAAAAACAAACAGCAGATGCCTCTTGTTGACAGTAAGGTTTATAGTAGGTTGCCTAGTAACGGGAACGCTGGCGAGATTGACACCGCTCCGTCTGGCTTGTTTATTTTCAGTAATTTTACTTTTCCTCACGAAAACGTCGATAATTTTAGTTGATGTTCATACTTAGTTCAAGTTCAATAGTTATATTTATATATAGCGACGCATTTTATCATCTCTCCACCGTATTATGTTTTTATACGGAGTTGGAGTCTGACATGATGCCCGATGACTGGAGGATGCAAGTTAAGTTTACCGCAGTAGTCTAAGCCCACAGCCCAGGCCTGTAGGACTTAATTGGAACACGCGGTTGAGAGAGGACGCTGGCGTTGTTGGTTGCCGCTGATGTTGGAGAGGTCTCCACCCAAAGTCACTGCTGTTCGCCTACTGTGTCTGATGGCTCTCTTCTGTGCATCACGGGCATTGCTAACGGCTAACGGACCCCTCTCCACGACTGGCAGGATGTTGGGGTGTTCCGTCGCCCAACTGAGGAAATTTAACAACTGCACCGCTCCATCGTGCATATCGGTCATTACCGTTCATGTAATGACGGCAGAAGTTGCAGACGGCAACACTACGCACTGACTGGGATGGAAAACGTGGAGTGGATTTCAGTCTACTCCGGCCAATACAGAGACACACTGCTCCATCTACCAACAAGATTGAACTGTTTAATGCACAATCCATCACTAACAAATCTTGTCTCATACATGACTATATCCTGGATGGGCGTTTGGATGTAATGTCCCTTACAGAAGCCTGGCACCAAGCAGATTTTGTTTTTCTGTATTAAATGAGACCTGTCCTCCTGGCTACTGCTACCTACAGAAAACCCGCAGCTCAGGACGCGGTGGTGGTCTGGCTGTCATCCACTGAAGTTGGATTTGTGGACAATGTTGTTGCACTATTTATATGCATTTTAAACTGATGTTTTTTTATCTTGCTTTTATGACCTTACCTGTAGCACTTTGAGGTTTGTCTTAAATGTGAAGTGCATTACAAATAAAATTTATTATTATGATTATTATTATTACAGTATGTCACATCATTCAAACTGCACCATGTGAGACAATATGTCGGGCTGTATCAGTGAATTCAAAGACAACTTAACAGATAGATGTTGTTGGAAAACAATGAGCCCATTTATGTGAGACGACCCCCATCTCAGTAACATTACGGGGAAACACCGGGGAGTCCATCTGTGGATTACTATGGACTTCACAAATGGAGAAAATGGTTTTTCCCCTCTTGACAAATAGAAACCAGCTCGAGGCAAAACTTACAATGATTCATTTATTAACATTTATTTTTTGTGTCTGTGGTGTAGTGCTCAGTCATACAATCATATCCGCTACAGTAGACTAGATATGAGTCACCACCACCAAAAGGAAGTTTTTCCTCACCACTGTCTCCCTGTTGCTTGCTCTGGAGGGAACTACTAGAACTGTTGGGTCCTTGTAAATTATAGAGTGTGGTCTAGACCTGCTCTACAGACAGAGCAGGTCTAGACCAGATAAAGTGTCTCCAGATAACGTTTTTTATGAATTGATTCTATAAATTAAATTAAACATCGCCAGTAATGTGTATGCGATTGTGTGAAGAATCTGACCAACCAATCATACTTCCTGTCTTACACTGTCAGTCATCCATGTAATTATTAAAGAGGGCCAGTGATAGTATCCCCCCCTGACAGATGTCATTACCAACACCAAACGGAGTAGAGAATACATCCCCACATTTAATCTGGTTTCTCTGATTGAAATACCAAAAAGCCAGGATTCTAATTATACTAGCCGGTACTGATAAAGATAAATCTCATTGGCTGTAATTCTAACGGTTTCACTATTGACGACATGGCCAACTTCTTACAGTTCGCTTTTAACACAATTAAAACAGGTCAAAGTAATGCTGCCTCCACAACTCTGCTATGTTCTCAGCCCCAGAGACCCCCTCTATGTTGCATGGTAATGGTGTACCAACTCCCTCTATGTTGCATGGTAATGATGTACTAACTAACTCTTTCTCATGTTTGTTGACATAACATAGTGCATATTCATAACTTGCATTAGTACGCTTTTTGAGTTCCAAGACCAGCCCCTCTCTTGGCCCCCCTGCCTGAACCCAGGTCTCAAATGCAACCTTAGCTTCAGCATGATGAACTGCCTCATATTTATTCCACCCTGGCTTGATGCTCTTTCTTTTATAAGGATAAGATAAGAGATGGGTGGATGATGATTAAATACATTTAAACAGCTAAACAGTTAACAGCGAAGCCACATTGAAAATAACGTCTAATAATAATTCAAATTACGGGTTTATTCATAAAACTATCAGAACATGTTCAGACAGTCTCTACTCCAGCTTGGCCGGTGTTCGGTGTTATGTGCCTTCTGGTTTTTCCACAAATCCTGGCGGGGATAAGTACATTGGCACGACACCGGCTCGGAAACCAGTGTCGTGCCAATGTACTTATCCCCGCCAGGATTTGTACCCCCTGGCTGCGGGAGCGCGCATGCACACAGAGCGGATACTGCTGCACTTTGAATTTAACTCTTAAATGGAACAAATAGCGACGTGGAAGACTCGACAGGGTTTCCATAGTAACATGGGTCTCAGTTATCTACATAAATACGTGTATTTGTCTGTTACGTTAAGGCGACGTGTGAATTGTTTATATAGCGTCGTTTAATATTATGGACTGATAGGCATCTCCTCCCGGTCCTCTAACGTGATTTCTGTTTTAATTTAATTTAGTTTAATATGGCTTTTCAATTAAGCACCTGTCTACTATATGAGTTACATAGGAGGTACTCAAAATATCAGACCGTTTTTCACCTGATATTTTGTGTGTCTGTCCTGTCATCATGAGTCTTATTTTGTGTGTTTAATAGGTCACAACGAACAACATTTGGAGAGGTCTGCTGTTTTCTGTAGTTGCTCGTTGTTTTTTGATGGACATTTATTGGTTACAATGTTCTTCGAATGAACGTGCAATAATCCATGAGTCAATTAAACTCCAACAGACTTTTATACATCCATATGAATGTTGTGGGGTGTAGCTATTTAATGCGATCAAAAACCATTAGTTCTGCTCCGTTAAACATGACCAAATACCTGCTGAAAGGTTCCTACCTTAATAGACATCACTCAAAAGCATACTAGTGACACCTCTGGACAATTTGGGTCCTACACCCAATCAAAAATTAAAATGCCCCTTACAGGTCCGTATTACCATCATTTGTTTTTTCTGCGTTTTTCATTACCATTGCGACTGAAGTTTAATTTTTGTGACTATATTTATTATCATAATTAGAAAAGAAACGTTCAGAGGTTTAAAAACAACTAAAAATTACAATTCCCAATGGTCACGTTACCTGACGTCTGAGGTCAGAGGCTAAGGTGATTACAAGTCAAACTACTAACTGTGAGCATTAGACATCCTTCAAAATGGATCCTAAAGAATACGAAAGGATTGTTAATTACAAAGTGACACGCCAGTATCCACCAAACTTGTCGAAGACCGAAAAGTTGCTTCTTAGAAGAAAAGCAGGCCTTTATGATGTTGATGGTAGGTTAATATAAATTTATTTTGAGTTTGAAACATTCTTTGACAATTTAGCCCGCTAGTTAACGAGTAAGGACCGATATAATGTTGTAATAACAGTGGTGAAGGCCTACATAGCCTACTCGTATCCATTGCCCCATTATTAGGATACGGGTTAAAGCATAGTGGCTTAATCAGGTTTATTGCAAAAAAATGTTTACGTTACCTATTTTTGTTGTTGATGAAACATGTTTAACCTCAGATCACTTACATTTGCATTGCAAAGAAAGTCATGTGTGGGATGTATTTCTATAGGTCTATTTTTAAAAATATTAATTTATATTTGCATCTGCAAATACTTTTTCAAGCTTGCACCAGTGCCATGGTGATTACCATGTGGTTACAGGTGTGTTAGGTTTTTATCGTAAATCAATTTGTAAGCATGTTTTTTGTCGACATTTAGGCGACGAGTTCTACTACACACGTTATAAAGGGACTGCCAGAACAGTCAAAACAAAAGTGGTCTGTGGTTTCTTGGATTTATGAGAAGAAGCAATATTAATATTGACGTGGCTCAAATGCCTACATCTACGTTTCCAATAGAATACAACGTTATGGCACATAACACCGGAAATGACTCTCGTGAGCCGATGTTCCGGTTTAACAAGAGACCATGTTAACTGGCGACCGTTAGCCAAAAGAGTCTGTTGTTGTCGTAGTGACGACAGCTGTTGAAAACAGGAAGAGAATACGTAGCTGTCCGCGTGAATGCCTTTTCGTTAAGTTGTCATTAAAATGTAAAACATAACGACGCTACGTTACCTCTCTGATTTGTCTTCGGAGTCTAGTCTGAGGAAACTTGTCCGTCGCGTTAGGACGCAGCTTTCTGTTAAGGACAACAGTAACACAGCGTTGCTCTTCCGTTTAATGTCTACAATACGTTTTATTGAATTCACATTTTCGTCTTCAGAGCTTGTTTAAGTAAACACATGTCACGTAGAAAGGTATTTAGCCCTTTTAAAAGTAGAAGGAAAAAAAATGAAAATAATAACTTGGATTCGAACTCGTAGCTGCCTTTGTGAGAAAATAAAAGAGTCTCAGCGGCCTAACGCAGCGCGCCGTGACATCATATCTGGAGGTGTTGGACATGGCTCATATCAACTCAAACGTCACACGGCGTCTCTTAAAATCAAGAGGCAGCCAGATCAACTTGTGACCACACAACACTGCTGCAGATAACTCACTGTAGCCTACTGTACTATTCATCCTGCACACACATGTATGTGAAATCATGTTTATTTATTATTTGTTTTGTCAGAGATGGACATTTGAGTTTCAGGTTGATTTGAACGTGCTTACCATTGACAAACATACAAGGCGTGTATTTTGTAGGAATCAAACAAAAGAA
>JABXJD010000249.1:582500-605000 GCA_013375575.1 Percina caprodes | reverse complement strand
CTGACTCTGTTCCCAGCAGTCAACGCCTTCTTCTTCTCCTCCTCCTTCTTTATCTTCTTCTTCACTCCCCCATTATCATTCCATTGACTCCCATTCATTTTGGCGCTACTTTAACAGCGAATAACTTTACATCTGAGGCGTTTAAAGACTCTATTTGTCCGTTGTTTATTTCTAAAGAATCACAACAACGTATAAAAAGCTCTGTTAGCTTGTATCTCACCTTATGGCTCCGCAGCGGACGTTCTAGACTTACATCAGCTGTTTAGGTTTAATTACTAATGTTAACTAGCATGTTAGTTAGCAGTAATGGACACGGTTCTGTTGGACGCGGGTTGGACTCGGACAGTTTTCTCGTGTTAGGACTGGACCGATTTGGGGATTATTAAGTTCCTCCAACCGCAGTTCCTGTAAGTCTTTCAGCTCCTACTTCAGGGCAGGCTCTTTTCCCTTTTCCGTACAGTGACCTGGTCACACCCCACAGGGCGCCATGTGTAAAAGCCATGCTACGTGTTAGCAAAACATACTTGTGTTACTTGACTCAATGATTTCTTGAGTTTAAATAAAGGTTGGATTAAATTGAATTATATAATCACCATGAATGATCTTATGGACCTCCTGGCAATGACTAGGAGGTGCAGGTACGCCACTGAGGAAGAGCAGAGGGACCTGGAAGGAGCCACAAGATACATTAAAATCTTCCCAAAATACACAGGTTTATTGAACATAAATTACTTGTGTTAATTTAACTCAATTGGTTAAGCTGCTGCCAAAGCAAAACATCTGTGTGCAACCAATGTCCACTATCGAATTAAGTTAATCCAACATGTTCTTTTTTTTCAGTGTGTGTGTGTGTGTGTGTGTGTGTGTGTGTGACGGGACGTCCGCTTTAGTTCAGTATGGCAGAGGGTCTTTGGTCAATCAATTAACCAATCAGAGTTTAGTTTTTGTTACAACATGTGTGTGTTGGGTTAGTTTATCTGCTGGACAGAGAAAAAAACTAAAATGCGATGAACAGAAACATTTAAATATAAATGTAATTTTTTATATTATATATATATATTATATTTTTTTATTTTAAATATGAATTTCTTTTCTTTTAAATCTTTTTTTAGATGAAACAGATGTTTTGGGGACATTAGTGGAAGTTAGAAAAAGAAAAAGGTATTTAATTGCAATACATCCCAGAATATCGCAACAATGATCGTATCGGGACATGTGGTGATAGATCGGTGAATACATAAATAAATTAGTAAGTAAATAAATAAATACATGAATAAATAAATAAAGCTAAACTGAAAGCCTGAATAAGAGGGTGAGCCCGGTAGCTCACCTGGTAGAGAGCGCCCACATACAGAGGCTCAGTCCTCGAAGCATCGGCTGCGGGTTTGACTCCAAACTGCAGCCTTTTGCTGCATGTCGTTCTCCCCCCCACCCCGGCCCTTTGCTGCATGTCGTTCATCCAATCATATCCGCTACAGTAGACCAGATATGAGTCACGACCTGAACATCGCCAGTAATGTGTGTGATTGTGTGAAGAATCTGATGAAAGAAGCAGGTAACATGTACTACCGGTACGAGATCAGCCCGGGACTCCAGAGTTCCCGCGAGAGCACAATTTGAATTTGCTCAGCCAATCGGATTTCAGGATAGGAAACAATCAGACGTTGCATTTTAAAACGTAGCTATGGCAACGTTGCGTTTGTTAACGTTCCGAGTTTAACGGTTTTTAACGTAACAGTTAGTATTAGATTATTAGAATAATAGCCAAAGAATGTAACGTTAACGTTAGCTAGCTAACGAAGATGTGTAATTGAACCATGAAATTACCCGATAGAAAGACAGAAACTACCGGATGTAGTGTGCTCCTCTGGCACTAGGCTCGTTCGTTGCGCCTCGCCTGTAAAGTGGACGAGAGCAGACGGCAGCAGCAGCAGCAGGGGGGGGAGGACAAAAAGCTCCGGTAAAGTTGGGACAGTTTCCAGCTGAACAACAGAAAGTGACCAACTCTATATATGTCTATGCAGGCGGCGCAGTTGCTTTTCACCAACTGCAAGAGCCAGGCGGACCCAGTGCATGCTGCACTGAGTAATATATTAAACAATTTTATTTTGTAGGCTATAAGTCTCATGTTGTGCATTAAGAGGTTATGTGGTTGAGCACTGATCATAATGAGCCATTACAAAATGCAGCAATGCAGAAAAAATGAGAAGGAACTAAATACAATTAAACACACACACACACACACACACTTAAAATATTGGATTATCTTGACCACTGTAAAAAATCATTTGATGGCATTAAAACTAACCAGAATACTCAATTAACTCATACATTTATTTTTCTGTTTTGGTTTGTGAGAATAACATACAAACACAAACCACATCTTGTGTGTTTTAACTTCATTAATACTGTGAAATTTGTGTATTTCACAGTATTTGTGTATTTTTGAGTCTAGATATCACATAACTTCAACAAAAAAAAAAAGATTACTCACACAGAGTCAAAGTTCAGTTTCAATAAAAACAACACGAAGACAACACGAGGACAACACAAGGGCAACACGAAGACAACACGAGGGCAACACGAAGACAACACGAGGGCAACACGAAGACAACACGAGGGCAACACGAGGACAACATGAGGACAACATGAGGGCAACATGGGGACAACATGGGGGCAACATGAGGACAACATGGGGACAACATGGGGACAACATGAGGACAACATGAGGACAACATGAGGGCAACATGAGGGCAACATGAGGACAACATGAGGACAACATGAGGACAACATGAGGGCAACATGGGGACAACATGGGGACAACATGGGGGCAACATGAGGGCAACATGGGGACAACATGGGGACAACATGAGGACAACACGAGGACAACATGAGGGCAACATGGGGACAACATGGGGGCAACATGAGGGCAACATGGGGACAACATGAGGACAACATAAGGACAACATGAGTGCAACATGAGGGCAACATGAGGACAACATGAGGGCAACATGCGGACAACATGGGGACAACATGGGGGCAACATGAGGGCAACATGGGGACAACATGGGGACAACATGAGGACAACATGAGGACAACACGAGGACAACATGAGGGCAACATGGGGACAACATGGGGGCAACATGAGGGCAACATGGGGACAACATGAGGACAACATAAGGACAACATGAGGGCAACATGAGGGCAACATGAGGGCAACATGCGGACAACATGGGGACAACATGAGGACCACATGGGGACAACATGAGGACAACATGGGGACAACATGAGGGCAACATGGGGACAACATGAGGACAACATGGGGACAACATGGGGACAACATGAGGACAACATGAGGACAACATAAGGACAACATGAGGACAACATGAGGGCAACATGGGGACAACATGGGGGCAACATGAGGGCAACATGGGGACAACATGGGGACAACATGAGGACAACATAAGGACAACATGAGGACAACATGAGGGCAACATGAGGGCAACATGAGGACAACATGAGGGCAACATGCGGACAACATGGGGACAACATGGGGACAACATGAGGACAACATGAGGACAACATGGGGACAACATGAGGGCAACATGAGGACAACATGAGGGCAACATGGGGACAACATGGGGACAACATGGGGACAACATGAGGACAACATGGGGGCAACATGAGGGCAACATGGGGACAACATGGGGACAACATGGGGACAACATGAGGACAACATGGGGACAACATGAGGGCAACATGGGGGCAACATGAGGGCAACATGAAGACAACATGAGGACAACATGGGGACAACATGGGGACAACATGGGGACAACATGAGGGCAACATGAGGGCAATATGAGGGCAACATGAAGACAACATGAGGACAACATGGGGACAACATGGGGACAACATGAGGACAACATGAAGGTTACAAAAACAAACAGCAGATGCCTCTTGTTTACAGTATGTCACATCATTCAAACTGCACCATGTGAGACAATCAGTCGGGCTGTATCAGTGAATTCAAAGACAACTTAACAGATAGATGTTGTGATGTTGTTGGAAAACAATGAGCCCATTTAGGTGAAACGACCCCGTCTCAGTAACATTACAGGGAAACACCGGGGAGCCCCTCTGGGAGTCACTACGGACTCCACAGATGGAGAAAATGGCCAAACATACATTTATTTTCTGTATAGGCGTCTGTGGTGTAGTGCTCAGACATCCAATCATATCCGCTACAGTAGACCAGATATGAGTCACGACCTGAACATCGCCAGTAATGTGTGTGTGATTGTGTGAAGAATCTGTATGAAAGAGGCAGGTAACATGTACTACCGGTACCCGATCAGCCCGGGACTCCAGAGTTCCCGCGAGAGCACAATTTGAATTTGCTCAGCCAATCGGATTTCAGGTTAGAAACCAATCCTAGACGTTGCATTTTAAAACGTAGCTATGGCAACGTTGCGTTTGTTAACGTTCCGAGTTTAACGGTTTTTAACTTAACAGTTAGTATTAGATATTAGATTATTAACGGAACTGTGTCCACATTCGGACACTTTCTAGCTAACGTTCTATCAACATATCTGTTCAAATACGAATATAAATAATCTATTAATGTTTTCAGTTAATTTAATGATTTTAAACTAAAGTATAAATTATTACCTTTATAACGGTATATTGTTTAAACAAATTAGTTAAGCTTTTACTTCATAGGAGTTGGCTAAAGTAAGCTAACACCGCTGATTTAGCCGTACGCTACCCTTGGCCATAACCGGACACCGCTACCACCTCACTGTAAACAATGGGTGCTGCTGGTTTTTCGGAGGTATTAAGTTGCATCAGTGCTGTCAAACCTTTCAGGATCATACTTCCGTCCTTCACAATAAAATTGCACGCTTCAACAACTCTGAATTATGCAATAAAAGCTCATTAATTGCCGTTTTTAGCCTATATCGCCACCTGTTGGATGAACTGGATAAACTACAAATTCTCATTTGCAACTATTGCATGAAAATAAGCTCTCTCTTTCTATATCTATTATAATATATATATATATATATATATATATATATATATATATATATATATATATATATATATATATATATATACACACACACACACACACACTAAAATACTATTATTACAAAAAGTGTGTAAGATTTATAGAAAAATGATTGAAAAGATTATACAAATAATTATTTAATAGGCAAAACATTTAAAAAATAAATAAAGAAACAAATTACATAATAAAATATCAAATTAAATATCGGAGCACCAAAAACACCAAAATTCATTGTTTGTTGGCTCATCCTCCTCCCAGCTGACACAAGTGGTGTGAAACCACTTGTGGCAGTTGTCACACTGGACCCACGACACCAATTCCTCGGCAGGCACTGGAGGATCAGGTTGTCTGCACCGGCCACACCACCAGACTGTCGGCTCCAGTCTCCTCTTTGCAGCGGTGTGACCTACTCACAAAAAAATGTGTTTTAAGAGTATACATAATATAATATAATATAATAAAAGATTGGCAAAGACTGCTAACATTAACAACAAACAGATTGATAATGTTGTTAGATCGAGCTTTTTTAAACTGCGCCTTCTGGCAAAGGTAAAATCGTTTTTAAACCGTCATGACCTTGAGAAGGCTATTCACGCTTTAATAAGCTCTAGACTGGACTATTGCAATGCCCTATATATGGGTGTTTCCAGTCCTCTGTTGACCGTCTCCAACTTGTCCAATGCAGCTGCCCGCCTGTTAACGGGCATGAAAACGAGACCACATAACTCCGATTCTTTATTCTCTCCATTGGCTCCCGGTACACTTTAGAATTAAGTATAAAATTGTATTGTTTGTTTTTAAAGCTCTTAATGGCCTTGCCCCATCTTACATTTTAGACATGCTGATTATTCGAAATTGTGGTAGGACGTTGAGGTCATCTAATCAGCTCATGTTGGAAGTGCCCAGGTCAAAACTGAAACACTGGGGTGACCGCGCTTTTTCGGTTTCTGGACCTAAGCTCTGGAATAAGCTGCCCAGTGAGATGCGTATCATTACTGACCTGGGTCTTTTTAAATCAAGACTTAAGACGCATCTTTTAAACTGGCGTTTGGTACCTAGTAATGTGATGACACATTTGCATTGATTGTATTGTTTTTTATTTTGTTTATTTATTATTTTTTTTTTTCTTACTTTTATCATTCGATATTGTAATTTTGTTAGTGGTGTATTGTTGTTTTAAATCTGTGGTTTTATTTGTTGTGAAGCACTTTGGTTCACTTATCGGTCGTTGTAAAGTGCTATATAAATAAAATACATTTACATTTACATTTACATTTACATTGAGTACATTACCGGTGGATGTCGTGGGTCCAGCGGAGGAGGATGAGCTGGTTCTTTCTGCTGTATAAATGAAATGTTTTGTTTACCTTTCACCATGGCTAATGTCACTAACAAATATAAATGTTGCTTGTTTTTAACAGAAAATATTAAGTATTTACAGTGGGAGAGAGAGGAAGAAGTGGACCCATGGCAGCCCATTCCTGTGCCCGATGTGGAAGGCTCTAAAAGAATAATATTTTATTATCATAACATGGTTTAATACAAGTATTTTGACTGATTGATAGAATTTGCTGACCAGGAGATGAAGGAGGAGGAGGATGGTGTCCCTCTGCAGGCAGGCTTGTCCGGGATGGTCTGCCGCTGGTGGCAGGCAGCCGGGGACCGTGGGAGGCACAAGAGGGGGCAGAGGGAGCTGAGGGACCGGCGATGGAAATGCCGGAGCTGGCTGCTGGTGCAGCCCCGAGGGGCTGAGCTCTTCTGCGGCTGGGGCGGGAGCCGCTAGGCAGGGTAGAGGAAGTGGCTGCCGGGCCGGTGTCTCTGGCCCGCTGCTGCTCGTGGTCTCTTCTAGCCAGAGCTTGGGCCTCCCGTCTTGCTGCCCGGTCCTCCACCTCCTCGATGGTGTCAGACATCTCCTGGGCTGTCAGTATCCTGGCCTTGGTGGTATTCCTCCTGACCTTGCCAGTTCTTCGATTATAGTTGATTTCGGCCAGGAGGTGGGCCAGGTCTTCCGTTATCCGGCATGATGTAACCAGGGGATGGGAGAGGTAGGGATTGAGAGAGGCAGGTGGATTCTGGGGATGAGGGATAGGGGCTGGTTGACTTTGGGATGGGGGTGTTATGGGGGGGGAAGTTGGACTCTGAGGTGGGGGTGTTATGGGGTGGGTAGGTGGACTCTGGGGTAGGGGTGGGGGTGTTATGGGGTGGGTGACATCAGGCCCAGCCCAGGCAGATGCTGATGAGACTGGTGGAGGTGGTGGGGAGGTCCCACGCACGGACGGCATGACCCGTGACCAGTCAATGGCCATCGGGTCCAGAGGGTAAAGGCCAGACTTCCTAAACCCAGCCACCACAAGCCCCCGATCCTTCACCCTCTGGTATGAGTCCCTTAGGACCCTTGAAAACTCCTTCTTGGAAACCAAGAAGGAGTGGTTCACTGCCGACAGATCTCCTGTAACACCAGAGAAATCTGCCTTCAAGGGTCCGAAGAAACTCACATCCAGTGGCTGAAGGATGTGAGACGTATGTGGTGGCAGGCAAAGGAGAATGACCCCCTCCCTCTGTGCCGCCCGTACGAGCTCTGGATCCAGGTGGGATACATGTCCATCCATCACAAGCAGCAGCGGGCGCTCCTGGTTGGCAAACTTGAGGAAATGCCCGACAAACCACTTCCTGAACAGCTCACTGTCTATGTACCCTGCCCGCGACTTCCCGTAGAGGGCATTGGGAACCCCTTCTTTATTGTAGGGGCCCCCTGGATATCCCCCCTTGTAAATAATAAATGGGGGGATATCCTCCCCAGCCGCGTTCAGGCAGGCCAGGCCGGTGATGTGCTCCCTTGTTCCCTGGGCCTGCCTGTATGCATGTTTGGTCCCCCGGGGCACGATGACATTTCTTCTGTTTGAGTCCAGCTGAAACCCCATCTCGTCGCAGTTATAAATCTGACGGGGTTTCTCCCTCAGCACATGCTCCTCCATGGTGGTGGTGAGGAGCCTGAAATAGTCCTGTATGGGCCCCTCTTAGCACAGGATGCCCTCCCACGGTCAATGAAGTCTGGGATCCTGGAGGTTAGGCGATGTTTTTGCCGTTCCCTGAAGTTTATCCACCACATCTGGCCAAGCGCGTTTTTCTGTGCATCCTGGTGGCGGAGGTTGTAGATGGCCAGAGCGTGGGCCAGGACCTGAGGCTTCGTCAGTGGAAACCCATGCAGAGAAGAGTACAAACAGGACAATAGAGAAACCCTTATGGGTATATGTATGTATGTATGTATGTACTGTATGTACTGTATGTATGTATGTATGTACTGTATGTACTGTATGTATGTATGTATGTATGTATGTACTGTATGTACTGTATGTATGTATGTATGTACTGTATGTACTGTATGTATGTACTGTATGTATGTATGTATGTACTGTATGTATGTACTGTATGTATGTAATGTATGTACTGTATGTATGTATGTATGTATGTACTGTATGTATGTACTGTACTGTATGTATGTATGTACTGTATGTATGTACTGTATGTATGTATGTATGTACTGTATGTATGTACTGTATGTACTGTATGTATGTACTGTATGTATGTAATGTATGTGCTGTATGTATGTATGTATGTATGTATGTACTGTATGTATGTACTGTACTGTATGTATGTATGTACTGTATGTATGTACTGTATGTATGTATGTATGTACTGTATGTATGTACTGTATGTACTGTACTGTATGTATGTATGTACTGTATGTATGTACTGTATGTATGTATGTACTGTATGTATGTATGTATGTACTGTATGTACTGTATGTATGTACTGTATGTACTGTATGTATGTACTGTATGTACTGTATGTATGTATGTATGTATGTACTGTATGTATGTATGTATGTATGTACTGTATGTATGTATGTATGTACTGTATGTATGTATGTATGTACTGTATGTATGTACTGTATGTACTGTACTGTATGTATGTATGTATGTACTGTATGTATGTACTGTATGTATGTATGTACTGTATGTACTGTATGTATGTACTGTATGTATGTATGTATGTATGTATGTACTGTATGCAAGTATGTACTATATGTATATATGAATGCCATTATGTATGCATGCATGTATGTATGTATGTATGCAAGTATGTACTATATGTATATGCATGTATATATACTGTATGTATGTAGCTAAGTGGATGCATGCATATGCAAACACACTGTATGTATGTATGTATGTATGTATATGTATATATCTGGGTAAGTGTATACATATATATATGTATACAAGATGTTTTTGTATACTTTCTTGTCTGATTTTGTTTCCCTTGACAATGTGTGTGTTACTCTTAACAATATGGGGGCTGATATAAGCTGAGGCTTCTGACCCTACCCTTTAGTCACAACCAATAAAATTCATTCATTCATTCATTAATTCAAAAATACTGCACTTAAGTACACATTAGAAGTACTTCACTTTGAGTATTTCCATGTTCTGCTACTTTCTACTTGTACTCCACTACATCTCAGAGGTAAATATTGTACTTTTTTTACCCCACTAGTGTTTTCCCTCGTTTGTGGAAGACTTTAGGTGCATGTCTTTCAATAACAAGTCAACATTTTGAACCATTGTTATATTATTACTGTATCTGTATCTAAAGGAAAAGATAGAGCAGATAATATATACATAACCTCCTCATTAAGCTACATGAAGTATTTAAAAAGCCACTTTTATCAGCTGGAAAATGCATCGAACACCATGAAAAATTCACTTTTTCACATGACTGGAACAGGATAAAATAAAAATAAAAAGATATCTAAATATCAAAAACCAACGTTAGATATACTGTAGCCTATGTTATCTCCAACTTAGCTGATATTGCCAAGAGATGGAGGTTTTGGAAGCTTATTGTAGTTCTTAGAAATAGAGGCAGAGTGACACCTCTTTGTTGACCCCCTCCTTTAAATGTTTCTGGATGTTAAAAAGATTAATTAATTAAAAATAAATATTTTTGTCTCACAGACACACGCTGACTGTAAGATGAATGTAATGTTTTTGTTTCAGCGGGCCATAGAGACGGAGGAGCGAGCAGCTTCTTCTGTAAAAACACAAACGATCTTCGGCAGGGAGGGAGCGTCACGACGTCTTCGGCCACGTTTTGTGTGACGTCACCGCGTCGCTCCCCACCCCCCCCCCCCACCAGGCTGCGCTGCGAGCCTCCCAGCGGCGAACGAGACAATCTGCCACGCTCTGAATATGTGATGAGGAAGAGGAGGGAGGAAGGCTTCAGCACCAAGGACAGCACCCGACCAGGCTAATGGCGCGTTCACGTACAGCTGGGAAATTCCACTTATATATGTATATGTATATAGATATTTTAGACTTAGACTTCTCTTTATTAATTCTTTTGGGATGACTCCTGCAAGGAAATTGAAATTTCCAGCAGCAGTTTTCAGCAGCTTACGAAAAAAAGTGTATAAAAAATACAGTATAGAGAGAAAAAACAATATAAAAACAACAATAAAACCTTTGAACCTATAAAAAGACATTTACCATAAATGATCAGTTAAGAGAAGTTGGCGCACACACACACACACACACACATATATACACCGTACATATATACATAAAACCTTATTTAGTAGATTTTCCAGCTGTATTTGAATGCGTCATTAGACCCCTCATGAGCTGTCCATGGTGCTGAAAAACTATAAAAACAAAGAAACATTCTGTGCGAGTATATATATATATATATATATACACACACACACACACACACACACACACACACACACACACACACACACACACACACACACTCTGCCCATCCCACACAGCTTATTCTGCCATTGACTCATTTGGTGGTTTGAAGTTTAAAGAAATCAGACATATTGATAATTTACCAACTTCTTCATTTCACCAGCAGGAGCCTCGGTAGCGTTGGGAGGAACCAGACCGCCTCAACAGCCTGGTCCTGGTCCTCATGCTGGTCACACACTGCTGGGGACGGCGTCCCACTCTTCAACCAGTGTGTGTGTGTGTGTGTGTGTGTGTGTTGAAGCCACACAACAAGAACTGAGACTGGAGGAAAATGAGTTTAACTTTTGTTTTTGAGTCAAACTTCAGATTTTAACATGTTTTTTCTCTCCAAAATTTGACTTTTCAAGAATTCAATGACTTTTTTTCCGGCTTTCCGTGACCGTGACGTCACGTTATAATCAACGTAGAGTGAAAGCGTCTGAAGACACCGACGTCTGACCCCTGTGACATCAGACGGAGTTAGGCTGAGAGATGAAGAGCCCACATGTTGCTCAAGGACCCACGGCAGTGAACGCCACGTCTGGACGTCAGCGGACGCCGTCTCACAACCGACGGAGACCGGAGCCGAGCCGGAGAGAAAGGACGCTCAACTCCACCTTTATCTACTTTTACTACTATTGTTTGTGACTGTTATTGCCTCTTCATTCTAACCCCAACCGGTGGTCAGACACCGCCTACCAAGAGGTCTGGGTCTGGTTCTGGGTCTGTCCGAGGTTTCTTCCTAAAAGGAAGTTTTTCCTCACCACTGTCTCACTGTTGCTTGCTCTGGAGGGAACTACTAGAACTGTTGGGTCCTTGTAAATTATAGAGTGTGGTCTAGTCCTGCTCTATCTGGTAAGTGTCTCCAGATAACTTGTTATGAATTGATACTATAAATAAAATAAAATTGAACCTTTATGCAAAGAGACGACACATTAGAGACGACACGCTGCACTGTGGTCATTAAAAATGGGATTTATTCAGCAGCTTCTTCTTGTAACATTAGAGAAACATTGAAAACAAGAATAAAGTGAAACAAACAAAACATATTGGAAATATATGAATATTATCCCTGAAACAAAAGGGATCGTAACCACTAACCACGGTTTGAGATTTTATTTCAGTGCTTTAAACACAAGAGACAACGTAGAAACTGATTTCAAGTGCAAGATGTATTTAGATCGTTGAGAATATAGAACCCGGCCGATATTAGGCATTTCCAGAGAGAGATAGAGAGATATAGATACGTAGATATAGATACGTAGATATAGATACGTAGATAGATATAGAGATACGTAGATATAGATACGTAGATAGATATAGAGATATAGATAGATATAGAGATACGTAGATAGATATAGAGATATAGATAGATATAGAGATACGTAGATATAGATACGTAGATAGATATAGAGATATAGATAGATATAGAGATACGTAGATAGATATAGAGATATAGATAGATATAGAGATATAGATAGATATAGAGATATAGATAGATATAGAGATATAGAGATACGTAGATAGATAGAGATATAGATAGATGACAAAAATTTCAAAACAGACTGTCAACCATGTTATGAAAGACTTTAAGTTTCATTTCTTAAGTTTGTATTTTTCTTTTTCTTTTATTTAAATGTATCAGAACTTCAATATAATTTGATGTTCTGTTTTGACATAAAACAAATATTTTAGTGAGAACTCATAAATAACTAATGTTAGGGAAATCTGTTTGTTACAAATTTCTGGATAGAGATATATATATATATATATATATATATATATATATATATATATATCTCTATCTATCTATCTATATAGATATCTAGATATAGATATCTATATATAGAGATATAGATATCTATATATAGATAGATATCTATATAGATATCTATATATAGATATAGATATCTATATAGATATCTATATCTATATATGTAGAGAGATATGATTTTAAATAACCAAATATTTATATCGTATCAGCCTTAACCCTCGTGTTGTCCTGCCTGGTCAAAAACAGACAAAAATTTGACATTTTCATCCTTTTCAGACTTTAGTTTTTTTAGTTTTCACGACCACCACGATACTAGTTTTACTACTTTTTGGAATTCATGGTCAATAACCCTCATTTATATAGAATTATACCTAATATTTGAGTTAAAAAAGCAGAAATTATGAATTATTTTGACTAATAGTTAAGATCAGAGGAATGAAAAGTGATCAATTGTATTTATAAAGAGCGTTTTAAGGAATCTAATATAATCTAATCTTTGTGGTAATTTGGTTAAAAAGAAACTCATATTTTAGATATAGACATTTTTTAAAGGGGTCAGATTTGACCCGGGACAACAGGAGGGTTATAGATCCTTTATTGGCCGGGCTCTGGTCGAGACCCCAGCCTTCAGTGCATATTGGTTTTAAAATAAAACCCAACAATGTAATATTTAATATAAATAAGGCGAGGCTAGGGTCAGTTAGAGTGGACAGAGAGCCCCATTTAAACTAAGAAATATCTCAGCTACCTCCTCCACGCAGCAGCCGAAGGTTCAACTCCAACCTCTGACACTGTTATTCTTCTTCTTCATGTAGAAACACAGCAGCGGTTAAGTCTTGAGGTAAAGTGGTACATTCTTACAGTTTTTCCCAGTTGCTAAAACATAAACCCTGTTGTCTGAATCAATCACTCTTTTAGCAAAACCATAAGCACTCTTCACCCGTTTAGACACAACCTGCCAACACTTTTTCATCGTGCTGCATAATGGTGAGCACAGGTGACTCAAGTCATGCATGCCAGGGTCTTCCAGGGTCTCCCAGGGTCTCCCAGGGTCTCCCAGGGTCTCCCCCCCCCCAACAATTGAAATTCAAATGATATTCTGACCACGTCCAGGTCAGATGTTATCGGCGTAACTTTGAGGTTCTTCAAGATTTACATCGTGACTGAACCGCAGTAATCAAGTTCAGATGTGTGGACTCCGTCTCTTACTCTACACGGGTCAGATATTTACTTACTATCTACCCATCCATCCACTTACCTACCTACCCATCCACCTTTCTACCCATCCATCCACCTACCTACCCATCCATCCACCTAACTACCCACCTACCCATCCATCCACCTTTCTACCCATCCACCTACCTACCTATCCATCCACTTACCTACCTACCCATCCACCTTTCTACCCATCCATCCACCTACCTACCCACCTACCTACCCATCCACCTTTCTACCCATCCACCTACCTACCCATCCATCCACCCAACTACCCACCTACCCATCCATCCACCTTTCTACCCATCCACCTACCTACCTATCCATCCACCTACCTACCTATCTATGGCACTTGGTTAATCTTGCTTCGTAGTACAGGCCTCTGGTCACAGTGATGCGGGATACACAGACCATGAGTGTGTGTGTGTGTTGTCTTAACAACAGAACCACCAACAGTGAGTTTGTGAATGTTGTATTTCTCTCCCAATCCTCCCCGTCTGGCGGAGAAGACACAGAGACAACCTCGTTGTCCTTTCCGTCCATCGTGTGGTGGAATACCGCGGCTGTCGTCTCCCGACGTTGGAGGTCCGGACCGAGGAGTGAAGGTAGTGCCGGCGCGTTCTCTTAGACGACCAAGTCCTTCACACTCACGGGTTGGTTTTGACACCTTAATCGGAGTAAAAATCCACCGACTCCAACCCCCAGGATGAGTAAGACGCAGGCAAACAGGCCGAGGATCGGTACGCTGAGGTAGAGACGGCCACCTGGTGGAGAAACAGACAAACCAAAGCTGCAGTAACTGGAACACCACGCACACACTCATAGAGGGGTATATGGGGGGGGGGGGAAATCATGCTATCAAGAACTTTTAAAATACCCTGACTCAGCGTCCTCCTATACCATGACTCAGCGTCCTCCTATACCATGACTCAGCCTGACTCAGCATCTCCTAATAATGTTTTGCTTCCATCTTCTCAGAGTTGGTCCGTGTTCTCACCTTTAACCCCCGTCTCATCGTTTGGAGCTGGAGTCTGGAGTGTTCTCGGATGCAGCGGCGTCTCTGTCGTCAAGGTTTTAACAGAAAGAAAAAAAAAAGATTTGTAATGAATTAAAAACACATTATAGGACAAACAGTTGTTGACAAAACGATCCTTAAGTTGTAAGCTGTCAGAAGACAGAGCCGAGTATGTGGGTTGCGCCCATGAAAAATCAAATGACGAACCGAAAATAAACTGCAGAATAATTGTTTGGAATAACAACATTGTGACGTTAATATAATCTAACCAAGAGGAAGAAGAACAAGCGCAACATGACTATCTTTGTGTGCCTGCTATCCGAAAATCTGGCATCATGGAACATCTGGAGAACTCCAGACCATGCAACGTTGTGCTTTTCTGGGTTCAACCTTCTAATGGCCAGAAAACCCTGCAGAAATACGCTGGCCGCCCACCTCTCTACCGAGGCTGTTGCTATGGAACACAGCGCAGGTACCGTTAGCCTTTGCTAGCAGCTAGCACAAACTTTTTGCTTAACGCTAAAGAAAGGCAAAGAAAAACACAAACAATCTAACTGCTCGGGGTAGCGGTAGCGCAGCTACTACAGCGTTCTGTGCTGCTTTGTGAAAGGAGTCTGGCAGCTTTGGAGAGAGCAGAGATAACAGCTTCAGTTCCCCGTCCTAAAGGGCTGTAGAATGGATATATTCCTAATATAGAGTTTGATTTTACGCCAGCTCTGTGTCCTGGGAGTGCTTCCCTCCGAGGCACCAGCCATCAGTCAACGTTTTTCTCAGACGGGGAGTGAAACGAGTTGTATGTGGTTATTGTATCAATCATATATCAGGTTCATTCTAACCCTTTTAATAATGAATCAACTTACCAGTGACATTGAGCCAACATATACCAGAGCTACTCCCATAACTTGTGGTCACACGACACTTGTACTTTCCCGAGTCTCCAGTCCTGAGTCTGGACACATTAAGTCTGAGTCGTCCTTCTATGAGGACGTCTTTGTCCCACTGGACTCGTCCTGCAAAGTGTTCATCCTGAGACTCTGGGTCCTTGACTCCTTCACGGAGATAAAACAAGACTGGATTCTTGAGGACATTTAACAGTTCACAGAAGATAATAAGAGAGGAGGAGGAGCTGTGAGGGTTGGTGGTGAAGGTCCACTCCAGTGTGATGTCCTGGTTCTCCTCTGCCTGATAGGAGGTCTGTGTCACATTCACTACAAATGTTCCTGTTGAGGAGACAGAGAGGGAAAGTGAGGAGCAGACACACTGACAACTTTAAACTCCATCTCCACATGTTTCTGTGGACACTTTAGTCCTTCTTTGTTTAGTGGTAGTGGATAATAAAGTGAAGCTGGAAACTAACCAGAGACACAGGAGGTCAGGATGATGAGCAGCAGGATGCCGCATATCATCTCCTCCCTGTGAGAGGAGACAGAGGTGAAGAGACACCAACACATGAGCTCAGAGTTCACTTATTACAGGACATATACAGTCTGGTGATACTTCTTCCTCTGTGGTACTTATTACAGGACAGAGAGAGGACATATACAGTCTGGTGATACTTCTTCCTCTGTGGTACTTATTACAGGACAGAGAGAGGACATATACAGTCTGGTGATACTTCTTCCTCTGTGGTACTTATTACAGGACAGAGAGAGGACATATACAGTCTGGTGATACTTCTTCCTCTGTGGTACTTATTTTTCTCTCTCTCTCTCTCTCTCTCTCTCTCTCTCTCTCTCTCTCTCATAGTAGAATGTAAGTGAGATGTTCAGTGTATTGTTTTTGTTTGAAATGTCTAATCCACCAACCCTCACACACTAAATATGTACAACAGGATTCATAGCATGACAACATCAACACATTCACACATCACCTTGTGTGTCCTCAGTCACTTAAGATCCAAACCAGGAGGCCAGAGAGACAGTTTGTGTCTGCAACAGACAGCCAGTAAAGAGTTAATGAACAAATCCCAACACCAACCACATCATGCAGTTGTGTGAGGCAGTGAGGACAACAATCTTGAGGGTGTAGTGGTGACTAAGGACAGTGATGTGATAGAGAACGACCTCTTTACCTTTCTTTAACGGTCTATGAGAGTGACAGAGTGGCAGCACTTTTTGCTGCCTACTCCCGGGGTACGCAGCCTCGCATAGTTCCTAACATCCATTCAGCGACGTTGGACATGGATAGAGAGACAGAGATAGAGAGATACAGAGAGAGATGTATATAGAGGTATAGAGATAGAGATAGAGATAGCAAGACATAGAGAGTTCGAACAAAAAAATATGCAGTGGGGATATTAAGAAGGCATTTGATACAGTAGACCACAACTTATTGATCATGAAATTAAACAAATATGGAATTAGGGGGACTACACTTTCATACTTCATTCACTTCAGGAAGCCTCTCTTTATGGTTGTTTCTCACATGCTGAAATGAAACGCTTGAAATCTTTTGTGACTTTGGTTTTATGTAAGGGACGAGATCAGGTACATGGTCAACGTAAACTCTCTCTCCTTGGCAGCTGAGATAAAGCGGCACCAGACTGTCTCCTGTGTTAATTGTCTTTAATTTACGTTGAGTCATGTTAACCCTTGTGTTGTCTTCCCACCAAAAAAAAAAATCAAAGCTTTTATAGATGTTTTTAATTTTTTCTTACATATTTGTCCCTTTTTTCAATGTTTATCACTTTTGACGTTTTCAACACTACGTAACACTAACTTATTAACTTTAGTTTTACAGTTATTTTTGGAATTTATAGTCAATAAACCTCATTTATAGTAAATTATACCTAATGTTTGAGTTAGAAAAGCAGAAATTAGGAATTATTGAGACTAAAATTAAAGGAATGGATGTTGATGATAATCACAGACTGGAATATGTCAACTTTTACTCTCAATACTATTTCAAAAACACTTCAATTTGGTTTCAAATGCTATAAAATTGAATAAGACGCCCCAAAATTAATGAAAGTAGAGATTTGTACTTGGCAAAGAGCGTTGTGTGGAATCAATCATGTTATTTTGGGGAATTAAAAACAACATTGATATAGGACAACATGAGGACAACATGAGGACAACATGGGGACAACATGAGGACAACATGGGGACAACATGGGGACAACATGGGGACAACATGAAGACAACATGGGGACAACATGAGGACAACATGAGGACAACATGGGGACAACATGGGGACAACATGAGGACAACATGGGGACAACATGAGGACAACATGAGGACAACATGAGGGCAACATGAGGACAACATGAGGGCAACATGAGGACAACATGAGGACAACATGAGGACAACATGAGGGTTACAAAAACAAACAGCAGATGCCTCTTGTTTACAGTATGTCACATCATTCAAACTGCACCATGTGAGACAATCAGTCGGGCTGTATCAGTGAATTCAAAGACAACTTAACAGATAGATGTTGTGATGTGGTTGGAAAACAATGAGCCCATTTAGGTGAAACGACCCCGTCTCAGTAACATTACAGGGAAACACCGGGGAGCCCCCCTGGGAGTCACTACGGACTCCACAGATGGAGAAAATGGGTTTTCCTCTCGACAAATAGAAACCAACTCAAAGCAAAACTTACAATAAGTGTAACATTTATTTTCTGTATAGGCGTCTGTGGTGTAGTGCTCAGACATCCAATCATATCCGCTACAGTAGACCAGATATGAGTCACGACCTGAACATCGCCAGTAATGTGTGTGTGCGATTGTGTGAAGAATCTGATGAAAGAAGCAGGTAACATGTACTACCGGTACCCGATCAGCCCGGGACTCCAGAGTTCCCGCGAGAGCACAATTTGAATTTGCTCAGCCAATCGGATTTCAGGCTAGAAAACAATCCTAGACGTTGCATTTTAAAACGTAGCTATGGCAACGTTGCGTTAGTTAACGTTCCGAGTTTAACGGTTTTTAACTTAACAGTTAGTATTAGATTATTATTAGTATTAGATATTCAGAATAATAGCCAAAGAATGTAACGTTAACGTTAGCTAGCTAACGAAGATGTGTAATTGAACCATGAAATTACCCGATAGAAAGACAGAAACTACCGGATGTAGTGTGCTCCTCTGGCACTAGGCTCGTTCGTTGCGCCTCGCCTGTAAAGTGGACGAGAGCAGACGGCAGCAGCAGCAGCAGGGGGGGGAGGACAAAAAGCTCCGGTAAAGTTGGGACAGTTTCCAGCTGAACAACAGAAAGTGACCAACTCTATATATGTCTATGCAGGCGGCGCAGTTGCTTTTCACCAACTGCAAGAGCCAGGCGGACGCAGTGCATGCTGGGAAACGCCGGCCTCTATAAATCAAAAGAGCTGATTGGCTCTTATTTGACTAGGGTTTTGACAACAAACACCACTCGTTGTTATTAAATTATTTTATTTTGTAGGCTATAAGTCTTACGTTGTGCATTAAGAGGTTATGTGGTTGAGCACTGATCATAATGAGCCATTACAAAATGCAGCAATGCAGAAAAAATGAGAAGGAACTAAATACAATTGACACACACACACACACACACACACACACACACACACACACAAAATATTGGATTATCTTGACCACTGTAAAAAGTCATTTGATGGCATTAAAACTAACCAGAATACTCAATTAACTCATACATTTATTTTTCTGTTTCGGTTTGTGAGAATAACACAAACCACATCTTGTGTGTTTTAACTTCATTAATACTGTGAAATTTGTGTAACTATTATTTTTGAGTCTAGATATCACATAACTTCAACAAAAAAAAAAAAAAATTACTCACAAAGAGTCAAAGTTCAGGTTCAATAAATATATTGGTTTATTTGACAATTGTAATAACATCATCAGTAAAACTGTAAAAACACTATGCAATTACTACTCAGGTAAGCACAACCTGTTGGCAATTATAACCCACACAATAGAGCAAGTGTGTAGAGTTGTCAGACCATTAGCTAGGTTTAAAAGGCACCTGCAGAACCTGTTTGGATCCCAAACAATGGAGGACAGAGTCTGTGTAACCGTGAGAGACAGCCAGCGTGCTGTAATGCTACGAGTGAGCAGAGAAATCGCTCAAAGATTGACAACTGGTGAGGAAAAAAAAGAGAAGTCAGTTATCTTAATACCTTATACATGTGGGTGGCAATTATTGAAATGATTAATCTTTATGTTTCAGACAGCAGATATGGTGGTGATATACTGGAGCAGATTAGAGCTGCAGAAACCAATCAAGGTACATTCTTTTTAATATGTCAAACATGAATTTGAGCATGTTGACCATTCTTTTCAATGTTCTGACTCTTTCTCTGCAGTAAACCCACAAATGGCAAGGGTTGTGACCCAACCTCCCTTCACCCAAGGCCCTATATCTGCTCCTACTCCCCAGTCTATAGTCCCCCCACCCACACTCCAGTCCATACACAGCCAGCAACGGTCCCACCTGAAACCAACCCACCACAGCAGTCATCCTCGTCAGGCAGCTTCCATCCATTTTCATCCTCACAGCCAGAATCCCAGACAGGTACAGTGCATTTGTTTGTAATCTAAGGATTAGAATATAATGTTAATGCTTTTAAAAACACTGCAATGTTTTACAGATTTCACACACACAGAACTACATTGCTGCTACTGGAGCTGACCAGACAACACACCAACATATACAACAACAAAACGGCCTTCTACAAAAAACTGGTGCATGCTTTCACACACAGAGGAGACACCTACACACTGGATAAAATAAGGAAGAAACTTGGTAACATGTTCACAACGTACCAAAGGGCTAAGGACAGAGCTCGATCCACAGGAGAGGGCAAAATCAGCTGGGAATATTACCTGGTAAGTGCATGCTCTGTATGTACATCTTAAATGTTATAGGGACTTTCTGAAAGGTTATCAGTCTTCCATAATTTCTCAGTATTTTCCACCCATGGCATCAGCACACTCGGAGGGAGCGAGGGAGAGACAGACGAGACATGTGGAAATATTTATTCAGCAATGAATGTTAAAATTCTTGTTTATGGCCGTCTTGATTTTAACTCTGTCCTTTCTTGCAGCAAATGGATGAAATATTTGGTGGTTCCAGAGTGGGGGGGTGCATCACCCGGCACAGTGATTTCCACACCACTCTTCCCCAGTCACAAGCCATTACCACTCCAAACTCCCTCAGAACGTCTTCATCAATCTGACGAAGATCCCCAGCCTGGTCCCTCAACTGCCATCCCCACTACTAAACATACCACACAGAAAAAGAGCACATCATTCCATGATACATACCGGTCCCATGCCGAGAGAAGGACGGCGGCGTTGGAGTCTCTGGTCAGGCCAGAGGTAACAAGGTGGAGACGCCTGAAAGAAAAAAGGAGGAGGTCTCATGAAAAACAATGGTGACTTGCATGGGGCAGGTCTTAACCCAACTCAAAGAAATTAGTAAGCAGCAACAAGAAATCATTGGGTTGCTAAAAGAATCACTAAATAAAAGATGTTAAATGATAGTCTGTGACTGTCTTAATACATAAACTGAAACACCATAAAGTGAGCAGTGGTAAATGGTTCACATTCCCAGTGGTGAAATACTCCCATGATCCCCTGCTGATTTAGCCTGGGTTCTTACCACCCAGTTACCATGAGCTGCCACTCGGAGGCACAGCAGAAGTCTGGATGATGTAGAGGCGCTTCCAATCAAAATGCCTTAGGATTACAACTATAAAGTAACCATCTCAAAGTTTAAACATTAGATGGGTTTAAAGACATTTGCTGCAATCCTCAGTGCCTTTTCAAACATTACAATATTGTATTACTACTTTGCATTTGACCTGAAGAGCCTCACATCACCCTGTGGCATACTGCACACCAGCTCTCAAATAAAAAAAGGGGGTGACTTCAAACTAAAGTGTATCTTATCCTTAAAGGTGGGCACAAATCATATCTCTGTAATGAGAGGCATCATGGTTGTTGGGCTGTGGTGGCTGTGGATCCTCAATGTCCTGTTGAAGACCCTGCTCATCTTCTAAACAAATATTGTGTAGAATGCAACATGTTGTGACTGCTGCACTGTTTGCCACTTCCTTCGTGTGCAGACACTTCAGCCTCCTGAACTTTGACTTTAAGATGCCAAATGCATGCTCAATGGCTGGTAGGTAGGCTGAATCAGCAATGATGTGCATTCCCTCTGGTACCAGAGCCTGAGGATTCAATTCCAGTTGCCGTGCTACATCAGTGTATTAAAATGCTCTTGCATCATGCCAACTCCCAGGGTGACCTACACTGACATGACAAAAAGCGGCGCTCGCTGTCACAGAATCCGGTGAGAATGATGGAGTAAAACTGTTTCCTGTTATAATAGGCTATGGGGTCGTTGCAATGGTTTGACGATGGGAATGTGACATCCATCAAGAGCACAGACTGTATTTGGAAAGCCGGCTGTTTGAAAATGTAATTGTGATGTGTTCAGGGCTTCCCCCGTGGGCCGTGAGATGTGATGTGACAGATGTGTGTTGACCAGGGAACAGAAGTGATGGAGATGGGTTGACATGGTGGATTTTGAAATGTTGAATCGGTCTGCAACCCCCCTATATGACTCCTGGTTGGCTAAAGTCCACAGGCATGCAAGACCAGCGTGGGTAACAGGCAGCTT
>JABXJD010000249.1:475000-575000 GCA_013375575.1 Percina caprodes | reverse complement strand
ACTCATAAATAACTAATGTTAGGGAAATCTGTTTGTTACAAATTTCTGGATAGAGAGATAGATATATATATATATATATATATATATATATATATATATATATATATATATATATATATATATATATATATCTATCTATCTATCTATCTATCTATCTATCTATCTATCTATCTATCTATCTAGATAGATAGATAGATAGATATATCTATCTAGATAGATATATCTATCTAGATAGATAGATCTATCTAGATAGATCTATCTAGATAGATATATCTATCTAGATAGATATATCTATCTAGATAGATATATCTATCTATCTATCTAGATATCTATCTATATAGATATCTATATAGATAGATATATCTATCTATATAGATATCTATATAGATAGATATATCTATCTATATAGATATCTATCTATATAGATATCTATATAGATATATATATATATATATCTATATAGATATCTATATAGATATATAGATAGATATCTATATCTATATATATATATCTATATATATAGATAGATATCTATATATCTATATCTATATCTATATCTATATCTATATATAGATAGATAGATATCTATATAGATAGATATAGATAGATATCTATATAGATATCTATATAGATATCTATATCTATATATGTAGAGAGATATGATTTTTAAATAACCAAATATTTATATCGTATCAGCCTTAACCCTCGTGTTGTCCTGCCTGGTCAAAAACAGACAAAAATTTGACATTTTCATCCTTTTTCAGACTTTAGTTTTTTTTAGTTTTCACGACCACCACGATACTAGTTTTACTACTTTTTGGAATTCATGGTCAATAACCCTCATTTATATAGAATTATACCTAATATTTGAGTTAAAAAAGCAGAAATTATGAATTATTTTGACTAATAGTTAAGATCAGAGGAATGAAAAGTGATCAATTGTATTTATAAAGAGCGTTTTAAGGAATCTAATATAATCTAATCTTTGTGGTAATTTGGTTAAAAAGAAACTCATATTTTAGATATAGACATTTTTTAAAGGGGTCAGATTTGACCCGGGACAACAGGAGGGTTATAGATCCTTTATCGGTCGGGCTCTGGTCGAGACCCCAGCCTTCAGTGCATATTGGTTTTAAAATAAAACCCAACAATGTAATATTTAATATAAATAAGGCGAGGCTAGGGTCAGTTAGAGTGGACAGAGAGCCCCATTTAAACTAAGAAATATCTCAGCTACGTCCTCCACGCAGCAGCCGAAGGTTCAACTCCAACCTCTGACACTGTTGTTCTTCTTCTTCATGTAGAAACACAGCAGCGGTGAAGTCTTGAGGTAAAGTCGTACATTCTTACAGTTTTTCCCAGTTGCTAAAACATAAACCCTGTTGTCTGAATCAATCACTCTTTTAGCAAAACCATAAGCACTCTTCACCCGTTTAGACACAACCTGCCAACACTTTTTCATCGTGCTGCATAATGGTGAGCACAGGTGACTAAAGTCATGCATGCCAGGGTCTGCCAGGGTCTCTCCCCCCCCCGGCCTGTGACGTGGATGAAGTCCGGCGGCCTGACCCAGTACGGAGACGTGATGCTGTGGCTGAGTAAAGCACTTATTTGTATGTTTTTGTGCTTTATTTTTACATGGGCTTACTGTACGCACGTGGCAAACGCACAAGATTTTTGAGCACAGATCGAACGGTTTTGAGGTGAAAGTCTGGTTTTGCAAGAAGAATCTGAGGTTTGGTGAATGTAGCTTGAAGATTGGGTTTTGTGTTCACAGTTTAGAGAAAAGGAGAGCAGCTTTCAAGAAATGTGTCTTAGCAATCGAGAAAAACCGTAACGTCTGCCCAACATGTCTCTTTGAAACAGAGTTGCATTGACGCTGCAGAAGCCTGAGTAGTGTAGAACGTAACAGGTTGCATTTGAGCATTATATAGTCAAATATTTAAATAAATAACAATTGAAATTCAAATGATATTCTGACCACATCCAGGTCAGATGTTATCAGCGTAACTTTGAGGTTCTTCAAGATTTACATCGTGACTGAACCGCAGTAATCAAGTTCAGATGTGTGGACTCCGTCTCTTACTCTACACGGGTCAGATATTTACTTACTATCTACTTATCCATCCACTTACCTACCTACCCATCCACCTTTCTACCCATCCATCCACCTACCTACCCATCCATCCACCTAACTACCCACCTACCCATCCATCCACCTTTCTACCCATCCACCTACCTACCTATCCATCCACCTACCTACCTACCCATCCACCTACCTACCTATCCATCCACCTACCTACCTACCCATCTATGGCACTTGGTTAATCTTGCTTCGTAGTACAGGCCTCTGGTCACAGTGATGCGGGATACACAGACCCTGAGTGAGTGTGTGTGTTGTCTTAACAACAGAACCACCAACAGTGAGTTTGTGAATGTTGTATTTCTCTCCCAATCCTCCCCGTTTGGCGGAGAAGACACAGAGACAACCTCGTTGTCCTTTCCGTCCATCGTGTGGTGGAATACCGCGGCTGTCGTCTCCCGACGTTGGAGGTCCGGACCGAGGAGTGAAGGTAGTGCCGGTGCGTTCTCTTAGACGACCAAGTCCTTTACACTCACGGGTTGGTTTTGACACCTTAATCGGAGTAAAAATCCACCGACTCCAACCCCCAGGATGAGTAAGACACAGGCAAAAAACCCGAGGATCGGTACGCTGAGGTAGAGACGGCCACCTGGTGGAGAAACAGACAAACCAAAGCTGCAGTAACTGGAACACCACGTACATGTGTACTCATAGAGGGGTATATGGAGGGGGGGGGGTATCATGTTATCAAGAACTTTTAAAATAAATTTTTTTCCCCAGAATTGATATGATTCAGCTAAATATTTTCTGTTTCTACGGTAACGCCGACAGCGACCACATCAGCTTCCAGCTAAACAAAGCGATAGCAGAAGATCCACGTTATGTTCTTCTTTACAAATGAAATAAATGTCAGACTGAGTGACTGACACGTGATGTTAATTCTTCTTAGAAAACAATCAGTTCTTAGAAATATCTCACGATATATTGTCTCTAGAAGTGTTTTATTAAAAAGAAAAGCCCAATATTATCGAACCCAATACTTAGAATTGCGATAAATGGAAATCCAATCTGCGCCCGTGTATCGTGAAACAATCGAACCGGGACAAGAGCATATCATCCCAGCCCCAGTAAGCATGACTCGGCGTCCTCCTACACCCTGACTCGGCGTCCTCCTACACCCTGACTCGGCGTCCTCCTACACCCTGACTCGGCGTCCTCCTACACCCTGACTCGGCGTCCTCCTACACCCTGACTCGGCGTCCTCCTACACCATGACTCGGCGTCCTCCTACACCCTGACTCGGCGTCCTCCTACACCATGACTCGGCGTCCTCCTACACCATGACTCGGCGTCCTCCTACACCATGACTCGGCGTCCTCCTACACCATGACTCAGCGTCCTCCTACACCATGACTCAGCGTCCTCCTACACCATGACTCAGCGTCCTCCTATACCATACTCAGCGTCTTCCAATACCATGACTCAGCATCTCCTAATAATGTTTTGCTTCCATCTTCTCAGAGTTGGTCCGTGTTCTCACCTTTAACCCCCGTCTCATCGTTTGGAGCTGGAGTCTCGATTATTTTGGGATGCAGCGGCGTCTCTGTCGTCAGGGTTTTAACAGAGCGTGGCTCTATAGAAAAAAGAAAGATTTGTAATTAAAAACACATTATAGGACAAACGGTTGACAAAACGATCCTTAAGTTGGCGGATTCTGAACACGGGGCAGAAAACTCTACAGAAGATCTCATTTACGTGTTCTAGTAACGTTCCTTACTGGGGCAATTAATACGAACCGTATCATATGTATAGTTTGACATGCTTTTTTCCCCACATACATACATACATACATACATACATACATAAGAATAAGTTTACACCCCCAGGCTAAAGTTGATTAAAAAGAGAAATAAAAAAAAAAAAAACATCTTTTGGAAATAGATCTTAATGCCTTAATTAAGGAAAATCAAACCTTTAAAGGACACCAATTATCTTTGTGAATTAATAATGTATCATAAATAAATAAATAAATAAATGTTCTTCCTTTAAATACAGGGGCATAAGTATACACCCCCCTATGTTAAAATACAGGGGGCATAAGTATACACCCCCCTATGTTAAAATACAGGGGCATAAGTATACACCCCCTATGTTAAAATACAGGGGCATAAGCATACACCCCCTATGTTAAAATACAGGGGGCATAAGTATACACCCCCTATGTTAAAATACAGGGGGCATAAGTATACACCCCCCTATGTTAAAATACAGGGGGCATAAGCATACAACCCCCCCCCCATGTCCCGCCCCTCGGATTGAGCCCTGCCAAGATGTGGGTCTGGCTTTTCTGGCTAATAAACTTGACTAAAAACACCCAAATTGAAAGTAGTGAGCTGATCATTTTATTTACTTGTGAGGAGCGTTGTACGCAACCATCCACCTGAGAGTGAAACCCCTGAAAACGATTACATCCAAAACAGAGACAGAGAGAGAGAGACAGAGAGACAGAGACAGAGAGAGAGAGAGAGACAGAGAGAGAGAGATAGTTAACTCACCTACAACGAGTTGGACGATCGAGTGGCAGTGTAACTTGGGGACGTAGCAGCGGTATCGCCCCGTGTCTGCGAGCGTCGTGTTGATGATCTTGAGCGAGATGTTCCCGTCCTTCAGGGCGTCCGTGAACAGCGTCGTCCTCTCGGCGTACGACGGGATCTTCATGTCGGGACTTCCCGTTTGTCCCGGTAAAGATGCACGTACGCGACGCGGCTCAGCCGGTCCGACGGGTCCGGCTTCAGGTCTGGCTTGGACCACTCCACCGTCTTATCCTGCACGTCCTCTCTGGGATCCAACTGGCACGGCAGGATGACGTCATCGCCCTGGGCGACGACGATTGGCCGAAGGGACCCAATCACCTTAACTGGAAAACACAGAGGGGCAATTTGGAAAATTGGAACGTGCAGCAGCAATAATGTCTCCTCAACTTACTTCAGACTCTTTTCTGTAAAGTCATACCAAATTTCCCAGACCTTTAACTTGATTTTATGTCAGCGGTACGAAACAGGAAGCTGGGATTTTGGAACCAGGGCAACTAAGAGATACTTCATCACTAATTGTTGAAAATGGTAAAATAGAAAATGCCAATTACAACCCACTGAAAGCCAAGTGGAAGTCTTTGTTTTGCATGACAAGCAGTCCGAAAAACCCAAAGATATATTAGGCCTGCACGATATTGGAAAAATCTGACATTGAGATATTCCCCCCCCCTGCGATATATATTGCGATATGAAAAAAGATGACAAATATCTATTTGGAAATAAATCATTCTCTACTGCGGTGATTTTGTAGGGGAGTGCATCAACATAGAAGCTAAAAATTAAAAAAGGATCTTTTCTAATGTTAAACTTATACGGTAGTCATATTTTAATCTCCAGTTAGCTTTTAGCACGACTTAATGGAGAGCCCTCCCCTATGAAATCTGTCTTTTAGCTTTTTTAACAACTTTTCATTGAATTTTGAGTTGTTTTATTCACTTATATATCATTTGAAGAAGAAAAATAAAAACAGTTTCTAACAGTATTCTGACTCAACTTTGACATACGGAAATCTATTAACATACAATCCTCTAATATTAGTCAAAATAATGTATCATTTCAACTTTTTTGACTCAAAAATTAGGTATAATTTAAAAAGCCAACAAGGTTTATTGATATTGAATTACAGAAAAATAAATGCAACGTTAGTGGTTGTAAGTTGGTGCCCGTGGCGTTTATACAGTACTGGTGGTAGTGGAAAAAAATGTCAAAAGTCAAATAAATTTCCAAAAAAAAATGCAAATACATTTTTTTAAAAAGTGTCCAAAAAAAAGGACAAAAAGTCCAAAAAAAAGACACAAAAGTGTTTTCTACTTTGACCTGACAGGACAACAGGTGCATGGTGGGCGGGGGAAGACAACATGAGGGTTAAATGCTCTAATTTGGTGATTCCTATCATTATTTTGTTATCACAGAAACTACGCGGCTCTACATGAACGCCTCCATCAGTCGGTGACCTCACCGGGAAAATATAAATAATAATAAAACCACTTTCCACTTCTCTGGGAAAACCCGCAACCACAATATTTTACTTATAAATAATTCCAAAAACTTTTTCTTTCATTTCCCCCGTACATTTGTGTCTCTTTGTGGGTTTTTGTTTCTCGTTGTAGTTTATTTGAGTCTCTTTGTGTTCTGCCTGTTCCAGCTCTTTATTATTTATTTATATTTTTTACAGTTGACAATCAAATATCAGGATTTTGTTGAGTCATCATGAAGCTCAGTTACCAAAATACAAAAGTTAGCTGGGTAAGTGTTTGGAACAACAACACTGGAAAAGAACATTGTGATATAAGAAGAAAAAGATCAACATGTCTCCATGTCTCTGTCTTTCTCTCTATGTCTCTGTCTTTCTCTCTATGTCTGGCTCCATGTCTCTGTCTTTCTCTCTATGTCTGGCTCCATGTCTCCATGTCTCTGTCTTTCTCTCTATGTCTGTCTCCATGTCTCTGTCTTTCTCTCTATGTCTGGCTCCATGTCTCTGTCTTTCTCTCTATGTCTGTCTCCATGTCTCTGTCTTTCTCTCTATGTCTGGCTCCATGTCTCCATGTCTCTGTCTTTCTCTCTATGTCTGGCTCCATGTCTCTGTCTTTCTCTCTATGTCTGGCTCCATGTCTCCATGTCTCTGTCTTTCTCTCTATGTCTGGCTCCATGTCTCTGTCTTTCTCTCTATGTCTGGCTCCATGTCTCCATGTCTCTGTCTTTCTCTCTATGTCTGGCTCCATGTCTCCATGTCTCTGTCTTTCTCTCTATGTCTGGCTCCATGTCTCTGTCTTTCTCTCTATGTCTGGCTCCATGTCTCTGTCTTTCTCTCTATGTCTGTCTCCATGTCTCCATGTCTCTGTCTTTCTCTCTATGTCTGGCTCCATGTCTCCGTCTTTCTCTCCGTGTCTCTGTCTTTCTCTCTATGTCTGGCTCCATGTCTCTATGTCTCTGTCTCTCTCACTCTGTGTCTCTCTCTCTCTGTGTCCTAGTGCTTGCTCTTGGTGGGAACTGTTGGGTTTCTGTAAATAACATCCCAGAGTCCGGTCTAGACCTGCTCTTAATGGAAAGACCTGGGAGATAAATAACATCCCAGAGTCCTGGTCTAGACCTGCTCTCTATGGAAAGACCTGGGAGATAAATAACATCCCAGAGTCCTGGTCTAGACCTGCTCTTTATGGAAAGACCTGGGAGATAAATAACATCCCAGAGTCCGGTCTAGACCTGCTCTTTATGGAAAGACCTGGGAGATAAATAACATCCCAGAGTCCTGGTCTAGACCTGCTCTTTATGGAAAGACCTGGGAGATAAATAACATCCCAGAGTCCTGGTCTAGACCTGCTCTCTATGGAAAGACCTGGGAGATAACTGTTGTTGTGATTTAGCGCTATATAAATAAAACTGAACATGAATTACGTTACATGTCTTCTAGCCAAAAGTTCACAAAAATCAGTCAGAATTTTATTTAAATTTATTTCTGTTTTATGACACCATCATCTGGAGAACTCCAGACCACACAACGTTGTTTTTCAGGGTTCAAATTTCAACATTTTGTTGATTATATTCCAATTTTTTTTGGTCCCTTTATCCAGGTTTCTTGTCACTTTTTTTATTGTGTTTTCATTAATTTTTTGTAGCTTTTTAAAACAAGTGGTCACCTTTATTTGTCACCTTTTCCGATGTTTTTGGCGGTTTATTTGGCACCTTTTCCGATGTTTTTGACGGTTTATTCGTCACCTTTTCCGATGTTTTTGACGGTTTATTCGTCACCTTTTCCAATGTTTTTGGTCACTTTTTTCAACGTTTTAAAAAGAAAAAACGTTCTTCTTCCAACATTTGTCACCTTTTCCGATGTTTTTGACGGTTTATTTGGCACCTTTTCCGATGTTTTTGACAGTTTATTTGTCACCTTTTCCAATGTTTTTGACGGTTTATTTGGCACCTTTTCCGATGTTTTTGACAGTTTATTTGTCACCTTTTCCAATGTTTTTGACGGTTTATTTGTCACCTTTTCCAATGTTTTTGACGGTTTATTTGTCACCTTTTCCAATGTTTTTGACGGTTTATTTGTCACCTTTTCCAATGTTTTTGACGGTTTATTTGTCACCTTTTCCAATGTTTTTGACGGTTTATTTGTCACCTTTTCCAATGTTTTTGACGGTTTATTTGTCACCTTTTCCAATGTTTTTGACGGTTTATTTGTCACCTTTTCCAATGTTCTTGACGGTTTATTTGTCACCTTTTCCAATGTTTTTGGTCACTTTTTTCAACGTTTTAAAAAGAAAAAACGTTCTTCTTCCAACATTTGTCTTGTGTTCTTCCTTTTGTCATAGTTCTGATATAGAAAGTCTTTGTAAACGAGGACAACAGGAGGGTCAGGCTGTATCAAAGACATCTTCACAGATAGATGTCACGTTCATACACGAGTCTCACAACTTTATTAACTTGCTTTGTAACCTAGTTTTTGGAAACAATGAGCCCATTTATGTGAAACGACCCCGTCTCAGTAACATTACGGGGAAACACCGGGGAGCCCCTCTGGGAGTCACTACGGACTCCACAGATGGAGAAAATGGGTTTTCCTCTCGACAAATAGAAACCAACTCAAAGCAAAACTTACAGTGATTCTAACATTTATTTTCTGTATAGGCGTCTGTGGTGTAGTGCTCAGACATCCAATCATATCCGCTACAGTAGACCAGATATGAGTCACGACCTGAACATCGCCAGTAATGTGTGTGTGATTGTGTGAAGAATCTGATGAAAGAGGCAGGTAACATGTACTACCGGTACCCGATCAGCCCGGGACTCCAGAGTTCCCGCGAGAGCACAATTTGAATTTGCTCAGCCAATCGGATTTCCAGGTTAGGAAACAATCAGACGTTGCATTTTAAACGTAGCTATGGCAACGCTGCGTTAGTAACGTTCCGAGCTTAACGGTTTGAAACTTAACAGTTAGTATTAGATATTAGATTATTATTAGTATTAGATATTAGATTATTAGTATTAGATATTCAGAATAATAGCCAAAGAGTGTCCGAGTGTTAGCTATATATCTAACGTTAGCTATTAGTAAAAAATGTAGAGATGGGCGGGTGATAGCGGACTGTTTGAATACATTTAAACAGTTAACAGCGAAGCCACATCGAAAATAACGTCTAATATTAATTCAAATTAAGCGTTTATTGATAAAACTATCAGTAGAACATGTTCAGACTATAGACCGGTAATATTAATAAATATAACGTTACAGTCTATGGTTCAGACACAGTCTCTACTCCGGATAACATTAACGGACGTAACGTCACGTAAAAGAAAAAATAAGCTACCTTACCTTTAACGTCCATCTGTGCTGCCGTGCTAAAAGGCACAAAGTCCGTCCAGAGTGTAAAAGTGAAGCAAAGCACGAAGATATGTAATTGAACCATGAAATTACCCGATAGAAAGACAGAAACTACCGGATGTAGTGTGCTCCTCTAGCATAGAATGAATGAATGAGAGCGTGCTGGACGTGGTAATTAAAGAAACTACGTCATCACGTGTCTGCTGCGTCATGGTTTATTCCTCCTCCCATGATGATGTAGCCTTGTTGGCATGTAAACTAACAACCATGTAAATAAACCACAAACTCGTGATTCTGACTGTGTCTGAAAGTGTTTTAAGACGAGATTTCACTAGAATGTTCTGCTCATTTATCCTGATTTCTTATATCAGAAACAGGCCCATTTTAATGATCTTAGCCTCGTTAAAATGATATTCATCTCTATATTTATTCAGTACATATCCATGTCCTGCACTATGGATCCAATGTATATCCTGCACCTGCTGCTATTGCACTTCTGGTTAGACCTAAGCTGCATTTCGTTGCCTTGTACCTGTACCTGTGTAATGACAATAAAGTTGAATCTAATCTAATCTAATCTAATCTAATCTAACTCTTCCAGTTGTCCTCGGGGGAAATTTGACCCATTTACAATACATCACAAATTTGGGTTTCTTTCAACCAAATAGTTAAAAAAAAAAATCAACAACGTGTTAACCCCAACTGGTCGTCAGACTCCGCCTACCAAGAGCCTGGGTCTGGGTCTGTCCCAGGTTTCTGCCTAAAAGGGAGTTTTTCCTCACCACTGTCTCCCTGCTCTGGAGGAAACTACTAGAACTGTTGGGTCCTTGTAAATTATAGAGTGTGGTCTAGACCTACTCTATCTGGTCTAGACCTGCTCTATCTGGTCTAGACCTACTCTATCTGGTCTAGACCTACTCTATCTGTAAAGTGTCTCGAGATAACTCTTGTTATGAATTGATACTATAAATAAAATTGAATTGAATTGAATACAACTAGTAAAGTAAATCATGACGTCACTAGTTTAATTGAATTTGGGTGTTGTATTAAATGTTATAGCATTTGAAAGAAGAAAAAAAGAGATAAAAGAACGGTGAAAAAGTTGTCAAAAAATATCAGAAAAAGTTTAACTTGGATAAAAAGTTGTTAAAAAAATGCTGAAAAAGGAAGTGGCAAAAACATCTGGAGGGGAATAATGGCAGTGCAATGGACTGAGCAGATTCAGAACCTATAGTATTGGGAAAGGGGTTATCAAATGGAGGGAGCAAGGGAGGGAGGGATGGAGGGATGGATGGATGGATGGATGGGTTATTGATCCCAATAAAATGGGAAATTATACTGTTACAGCAGCAAAATCAGTCACACAGCACAGAATATAAATATAATGAAATACTAGAACACAATATACATACATACAAAATACATGAAATAATAATAGGATAAAATACAAGAACAAATATTGTTGGGAATACCAAAAATGTGCAACTGCCTAACCCTCAAATTGACCCATTTCAGAATTTTATAAGAAGAAAAATGGTCCAAGTTCCATGTTTTCTACCTGAAATCAGCACCTTACCTTATTTCCTGAGATAAACATGTATTCCTGACTCAGAACATTATTCTGGATATGACACTTATGTTGTTTCCATAGTGATTTTAACATGAATTATAACCTGATGATAAAAACGAACCCCACTTCCATCTTTAATAGTGTTCTAGTAGAGACTGATTCATTCCCTGAACATAGATGTTATCTCAGCTGCTGGAAATGGAGATAAAGACAATATTTGATAATAGATTATGAAGTAACATTTGATTTTAGAATTGTTTTTAAAACCCCAAATAAGTCCCGGGTCAGTTTGATCCGAGGGACCCGAGAGCATTAAATTGGCTTTATAGGAGCTACGCTTCATGGACCCCCGTTTACCCCCTTGGGCTAGTTCCATAGACGGTGGCAATGCCCGAAAAACCCCAAACAAAGAAGAAGGAGTTGACTGCTGGGAACAGAGTCAGATTTCATTAGTTTCGGATGGATCGGTGATGCTAAAGCAGCAAGCATTGGATTAGGTCGACTACAATCTAGTCCTCCGTGGTTGGTCCCCTTGCCAAGTGTAGATCTCAACGTACACCAGGGACTGAAGAATGAGTCAGAACTTCTTCCAGTGTGGCGCATAGTCCAGAATTATGTTAAGACTCGGTTTTCATTTTCACAGATGCTTCTTAAGATCCCGACACTGAAATCTCATGCTTTTGGACTACAACATACCCACATTAAAAGTGGTACAGCTTCCACATACCTTGATACTCAGGGATGTGCCAGATATCATTGGGAAGCTAACACTCCCTAGTTTCTTCTACAAGTATGAAGATGATTCTAGGCCGTACTGATAGAGTTACAGAGTCTAGAATGGAGGGTCATGCATCTGTAAACTTAGTAATACACGTGGCTCTAAGTGAGATACAGACAACACAAGGCCATAGCCATATCTTAGCTCACTCCACCAAAAATTTGATATTATATTAATTGGTCCATTTGGAGACTCCAAAAGGGACTTTGGTTACCAAGACTGCATACCGAGTTTCAAATTCATTTAACTTGAGAGGCCCTCGGTCTAGAAACATGATCTTGGTATCTAATGAAAGCCAAGACTCTGTATCTTGCTATCCATTTGGATCATTTAGGCACAGCATTACATAAGCAAAACAGCATTACATAAGCAAAACCACACAAAACCCATATTTTCTTCTATTCCGCCCAAGAGATTTTGATCAAAAAGGGAAAACAAAGTTTACTGTCAAACTTTTTTTATATAGAAATAGTGTAAAAGTACATACATATTGTGCAAAATAAAAAAAAAAAAACATGAATTTTCCAAAAAACTTTACATGAAATGACACGTGGACTACATGAGCTGTATAGCTTACTCTGGTACAGGGTACAGCGTCACACACCTGAAGTCACAACTTGTTCAGGGTGTGCCACGCATTAAAACAGTCCCTGTTAACTACGAAGCACAGACACACATCACAGGAGGAGCATTTCACGGTGGTCTTCTGTCTGCAGTGGACACACCTCCTCCGACCTGAGGTGCCATCCGGGCAATAATGAACAAGTTTGTGTGAGGCACCTGGGGGAGCAGGACAGGGGGGCAGTGGAGGGGCTTTGGAGGTAGACCCGATCGCTTTCAGCTCCATCACCAGGGTCTCGCGAAAGGTCTTCTGGGACATCACCTTCTCATTTCTTGCAGTGGCCAACTCCTTATGCAAGATGAAGGCGTTGACGACAGCGATGTCTATGAAGTGGAGCAGGAAAGACCGGTACCACTTCTTGGTCTTGTGTAGGATGGTGTAGTAGCCGATCAGGGCATCGGACAGGTCCACGCCACCCATGTTCCTGCGTAGAGAAACAAATAGCCATTACATTACACTGACATGGATGCATGATGTCAACATTCAATTCAAAGAGTTGGAAATCTGAAAACGTACTTGTTGTAGTCCTTGATGGCTGGTGGGACGGAGACATCCTGCACAGACCACTGTCCATCTGCTCCCTTCATCCTTCTCTGGACCGTGTCCTCTCCATGTGCTGCATGGATTGTGGAACACATCAGCACATCCCTGATGTCCCTCCACTGAATGAACACCACGGGCCCCTCGCGGATCCAGCGGATGGTGCCACGGGGAGCCTTTCTGTCAAGTCCGCCCGGCCTGTCTTTGGGGAACCCACTTTGGTGTTGGCGAATGGTACCACAGGCCCAGATCTTCTTCTCCAGCAGGTCCCGAAAGAGCTCTGGGCTGGTGTAAAAGTTATCCACAAATAACTTATACCCGGTACCCATCACCGGTGTGTTTATGAGCCGCATTACGGTGTCGTAGCCGAGCCCCTTCACAATTGGCGACCCTTTTCCTTCATACACAAAGAAGTCCCAGGTGTAACCGTTGGTGGAATCCGCCAGCACAAACAGCTTATACCCCCACTTCACAGGCTTATTCTTCATGTACTGGCGGAGGCCATTGCGGGCTTTGGATGCGACCATCCTCTCGTCAATGGCAACACACTGGCGGGGGTGGTAATTTGCCATGCATGCCTTCTTAATCTCATTGTACATTGGCTTAATTTTGCAAAGCCGGTCGTACCCGGCGGTGCCTCTCTTCAGGTCGTTAGCAGCGTCGTCGTCGGGGTCGCTGATGTGGATGGCGCGCGAGATGGCTCTGAACCTGCGCCCTGACATCACACTTGATGGGAAAGAAAAGGTGTACAGCTCAGACCTTTTCCAATAGTCGTTGATGGTCGGGGTTGTGATTATTCCCATGTAAATAATCATGGCCAGGTAAGACATCATGTCTGGCATAGTGATCTTCTGAAAGGTTTCTGGATGGTCAGCTTCTCCGAACTTGTTTGAATTATTCAAAATGCCTTGAAGTATTTCATTTGACATAAATAACCGAAATAATTGTAAAGCCGAGTATTGTAAACCACCCGCGAGCTGGTTACCGGGTGTGCGTGCTGGGCGGAATATCGGCTGTCTAGGAGTGATATCCTCCACATCAGTGCCCTGCCACGCACCTTCAGGTGCAGAACTCTGCTCTGGCATGCTTCTTCTTCCTCCTGCTCTCCCCCTTCCCTTCCCCCTTGGTCTTCCCTTCCCCCGTCTTGTAGGTGGTGTGGAGGTAGAGGGTTGGAATTCCACTTCCTCCTCCTCTTCTTCTTCTTCCTCAACAACAGGAGACCTTGAGGTCTGCCTGGGCCTCTTTGCCTCCGGCTGCCAATCTTGGTCAGACGTCTCTGGCTCTCTGAAAGACAGAAATGCAACGATTAGCTCATCCTTCACACAACCCTCCCCTGCAACCCCTCTCTCTCACACACAATCAACACACCTCCCTCTATAAAACGCACACACACGAGTCCAGATTGGGCCGAATTTTTCTGTCCGGCCCGTGTTCGACACATTTAAAATCAAATTTTTTCTTCATAAATGACACATGTAGGCTACGTTGTTGTGTGGAAAGCCCGCTTTTATAAAGCGACTGTAGGAAGGAAGTATATGTCAACAGATGCATCAGCACACACGGGGCAACAAGCGCACGTTAATAAGCTGTTAAAATGAGTCTTTAAACGCTCAGAAGTTATTATTCGCTGTCAAAGTGGCGCCAAAATGAATGGGAGTCAATGGGATGCTAACGGCAGGTGATGGCTTGTTAGCAACCAAATGGCGCCATAGCATCCCATTGACTCCCATTCATTTTGACGGCACTTTGACATTGAATAACTTTCCATCTGAAGCGTTTAAAGACTCTTTTTGTCCGTTGTTTATTTCTAAAGAAACACGACAATGTTTTAAAGGCTTCGCCACCTTGTAGCTCACGTTATGGCTCCGTAGCAGATGTTTTAAAAAAATCGACTAACAATTGTGTCATAATCACGTGACTTCCTGTCGCATTTATGAAGCAACTGTAGGAAGGCATTCGTATATGTCAACAGATTCGGGCGCGTTAATAAGCTGTTAAAATGTTCAATGCGTTGACCTGCTTGCTTCCCACCATGTTCAGAAAACCAGGGGAGTCTCGTTACCTCCGAGGTCGACGTTATAAAATGAATTAGAATAACAACGGACAAATTGAGTCTTTAGACACTTCAGATGTAAAGTTATTCACTGTCTAAGTGACGCCAAAATGAATGGGAGTCAATGGGATGCTAACAAAATGAATGGAAGTCAATGGAATGCTAACAAAATGAATGGGAGTCAATGGAATGCTAACTGCATGTGATGGCTTTGTAGCATTAAAAATTGCGCCATGGGAGCTACGCTTAGAGAGGAGAGCAGAGTCCCCCTCTCCCCCTTGGTGATAGCTTGTTAGCAACAAAATGGCTCCACAGGAGGCAGGCCTGCGCTTTGCAGAGGCTGGCTTACTGCAGCTGTGCCCATGTTAATGTTAACTAGCATGTTAGTTAGCAGTAATTAGCCTGTCCCTATATTACCTCGGGTATGCATGCCTTAACTAACAAACACATACACGCACACGCACGTGCACGCTTCAGCACCCCTCCCCCTTGTTTACAACCTCAGAGCGACATCGGTCTTCACACACAATAACTACTCCAATGATGTCTGTAATAAATACTTATTATTATACTAATCGATGCGTACTGCAGGATGTGTACTCACAGATCAGGATCAAGGTCCCATTCATTGAGAAAATCCTCCTCAGCTTCAGAGTCCACCGAGTCCTCGCTGTCCAAAGAGGACAACTCGTCTTCCTGGTGTAGTTCGAGTAATAAAGCAGCTGCCTGCTCCGCTGTTACCTTGTTCTTCACCCCGAACATGCTCCCGCTGAAAAACGCTCAATTACTCAATGACTCGCGACTCAAAGTTCGCTCTCTGCAGACTACATGTGCTCATTGAGATCACATCTGTCGGTACACGATCCGTCCCGCCTGCACGATCCGTTCTGCGCATGTGCAATATGGTCGCGCACGCGCAGATGATATCATACTAGGTTATACCAGGGATTTTAACATAGGGGGGTGTATACTTGCCTCCTGGACACCTTCCTAGGGAGGTGTTCCAGGCACGTCCAGCTGGGAGGAGGCCTCGTGGAAGACCCAGGACTAGGTGGAGGGACGTCCAGCTGGCAGGAGGCCTCGGGGAAGACCCAGGACTAGGTGGAGGGATGTCAAGCTGGCAGGGGGTCTCGGGGAAGACCCAGGACTAGGTGGAGGGACGTCCAGCAGGGAGGAGGCCTAGGGGAAGACCCAGGACTAGGTGGAGAGATTATATCTCCAACCGGGCCTGGGAACACCTCGGGATCCCCCAGTTGAAGCTTGTTGATGTGGCTCGGGAAAGAGAAGTTTGGGGTCCCCTGCTGGAGCTGCTGCCCCCAAGACCTGATACTGGATAAGCGGACCTTATCTGGATGGATGGATGGATGGATGGATGGATGGATGGATGGGTGGATGGATGGATGGATGGATGGGTGGATTTAGGGTTTTTTTAATTTTATTTTTCCTTTCTATTTATTTCCTGTATATGGCTCTCGTTAACACTCCAGTCCAGTTGGTGGCGGTAATGCACCTTTAAGTTGGTTTGCCAACCGCCAATAACCCACAAAGAAGAAGAAGAAGAAGAAGAAGAAGAAGAAGAAGAAGAAGAAGAAGAAGAAGTTGTTTTGATCTCGATGTGATCTCGATGAGCACATGTTGTCTGCAGAGAGCGAGCCTAGAGTCGCGAGTCATTGAGTAATTGAGCGTTTTTCAGCGGGAGCATGTTCGGGGTGAAGAACAAGGTCACAGCGGAGCAGGCAGCTGCTTTATTACTCGAACTACACCAGGAAGACGAGTTGTCCTCTTTGGACAGCGAGGACTCGGGGGACTCTGAAGCTGAGGAGGATTTTCTCAATGAATGGGACCTGGATCCGGATCTGTGAGTACACAGCCTGCAGTACGCATCGATTAGTATAATAATAAGTATTTATTACAGACATCATTGGAGTAGTTATTGTATGTGAAGACCGATGTCGCTCTGAGGTTGTAAACAAGGGGGAGGGGTGCTGAAGCGTGCACGTGCGCGTGTGTGCCTGTGTTTGTTGGTAGTTAAGGCATGCATACCCGAGGTAATATAGGCACAGGCTAATTACTGCTAACTAACATGCTAGTTAACATTAACATAGACACAGGCTAATTACTGCTAACTAACATGCTAGTTAACATTAACATAGGCACAGGCTAATTACTGCTAACTAACATGCTAGTTAACATTAACATAGGCATAGGCTAATTACTGCTAACTAACATGCTAGTTAACATTAACATAGGCACAGGATAATTACTGCTAACTAACATGCTAGTTAACATTAACATAGGCACAGGCTAATTACTGCTAACTAACATGCTAGTTAACATTAACATAGACACAGGCTAATTACTGCTAACTAACATGCTAGTTAACATTAACATAGGCACAGGCTAATTACTGCTAACTAACATGCTAGTTAACATTAACATAGGCACAGGCTAATTACTGCAAGCTAACATGCTAGTTAACATTAACATAGGCACAGGCTAATTACTGCTAACTAACATGCTGGTTAACATTAGTAATAAAACCTAAACATCTAATGTGAGTTGAAACTGTCTACGAGCTAATCTGTATTGTTCGGAAAATCCTCTACTACGTGTCAGTAAGTTGTGTGGTTATGGCACAATCGTTAGCCTATTTTTTATAAAAATGTTTGCTACGGTGCAATAACGTGAGGTACAAGGTTTATACATTGTCGTGTTTTTTCAGAAATAAACAACAGACAAATAGAGTCTTGAAAGCTTCAGATGTAAAGTTATTCACTGCCAAAGTGGCGCCAAAATGAATGGGAATCAATGGAAAGCTAAAGGCGGGTGATAGCTTGTTAGCATCAAAATGGCGCCATAGGGAGCTTCCCTTAGAGAGGAGAGGCTCACCCCCCTTGGATAGGCAGCCTCTGCAAAGCGTAGGCCTTCCTCTTGTGGAGCCATTTTGTTGCTAACCATCCATCACCCGCCGTTAGCATCCCATTGACTCCCATTCATTTTGGGGCCACTCGGACAGGGAATAACTTTACATCTGAGCGTTTAAAGACTAATTTTAACAGCTTATTAACGTGCGCTCTTTCTCATTAAAGCGGGCTTTCCACACAACAACGTAGCCGACATGCGTCATTATTTATGAGGAAAGAAATTAGATTTTTAATGTGTTGGGCTCGGGTCAGGATCGGATACGGATCTGTCGGTCACGGGCCGGACTTGGACAGAGAAATTCGTCCCGGTCTGGACTCTAGTGTGTGTGTGTGTGTCTGTGTATGTGTTTTATAGAGGGAGGTGTGTTGATTGTGTGTGAGAGAGAGGGGTTGCAGGGGAGGGTTGTGTGAAGGATGAGTTAATCGTTGCATTTCTGTGTTTCAGAGAGCCAGAGAAGTCTGACCAAGATTGGCAGCCGGAGGCAAAGAGGCCCAGGCAGACCTCAAGGTCTCCTGTTGTTGAGGAGGAAGAAGAAGAAGAAGAAGAAGAGGAGGAAGATGAACTGGAATTCCAACCCTCTACCTCCACACCACCTGCAAGACGGGGGAGGGGGAGACCAAGAGGGAGAGCAGGAGGTAGAAGAAGCACGCCAGAGCAGACTTCTGCACCCAAAGGTGCGTGGCAGGGCACTGATGTGGAGGATATCACTCCTAAACAGCCGATATTCCGCCCAGCACGCACACCCGGTAACCAGCTCGCGGGTGGTGTACAATACTCGGCTTTACAATTATTTCGGTTATTTATGTCAAATGAAATACTTCAAGGCATTTTGAATAATTCAAACAAGTTCGGAGAAGCTGACCATCCAGAAAGCTTTCAGAAGATCACTATGCCAGACATGATGTCTTACCTGGCCATGATTATTTACATGGGAATAATCACAACCCCGACCATCGACGACTATTGGAGAAGGTCTGAGCTATACACCTTTTCTTTCCCATCAAGTGTGATGTCAGGGCGCAGGTTCAGAGCCATCTCGCGCGCCATCCACATCAGCGACCCGACGACGACGCTGCCAACGACCTGAAGAGAGGCACCGCCGGTACGACCGGCTTTGCAAAATTAAGCCAATGTACAATGAGATTAAGAAGGCATGCATGGCAAATTACCACCCCCGCCAGTGTGTTGCCATTGACGAGAGGATGGTCGCATCCAAAGCCCGCAATGGCCTCCGCCAGTACATGAAGCCTGTGAAGTGGGGGTATAAGCTGTTTGTGCTGGCGGATTCCACCAACGGTTACACCTGGGACTTCTTTGTGTATGAAGGAAAAGGGTCGCCAATTGTGAAGGGGCTCGGCTACGACACCGTAATGCGGCTCGTAAACACACCGGTGATGGGTACCGGGTATAAGTTATTTGTGGATAACTTTTACACCAGCCCAGAGCTCTTTCGGGACCTGCTGGAGAAGAAGATCTGGGCCTGTGGTACCATTTGCCAACACCAAAGTGGGTTCCCCAAAGACAGGCCAGGCGGGCTTGAGAAGCAGGCTCCCCGTGGCACCATCCGCTGGATCCGCGAGGGGCCCGTGGTGTTCATTCAGTGGAGGGACATCAGGGATGTGCTGATGTGTTCCACAATCCATGCAGCACATGGAGAGGACACGGTCCAGAGAAGGATGAAGGGAGCAGATGGACAGTGGTCTGTGCAGGATGTCTCCGTCCCACCAGCCATCAAGGACTACAACAAGTACGTTTTCAGATTTCCAACTCTTTGAATTGAATGTTGACATCATGCATCCATGTCAGTGTAATGTAATGGCTATTTGTTTCTCTACGCAGGAACATGGGTGGCGTGGACCTGTCCAATGCCCTGATCGGCTACTACACCATCCTACACAAGACCAAGAAGTGGTACCGGTCTTTCCTGCTCCACTTCATAGACATCGCCGTCGTCAACGCCTTCATCTTGCATAAGGAGTTGGCCACTGCAAGAAATGAGAAGGTGATGTCCCAGAAGACCTTTCGCGAGACCCTGGTGATGGAGCTGAAAGCAATCGGGTCTACCTCCAAAGCCCCTACACTGCCCCCCCCTCCTGCTCCCCCAGGTGCCTCACACAAACCTATTCATTATTGCCCGGATGGCAACTCAGGTCGGAGGAGGTGTGTCCACTGCAGCCAGAAGACCCCCGTGAAATGCTCCTCCTGTGATGTGTGTCTGTGCTTCGTAGTTAACAGGGACTGTTTTAATGCGTGGCACACCCTGAACAAGTTGTAACTTCTTTCTATATATTTATGTAAATAGTTATTTTGAGTTTTTTATGTAAATAGTTTTTTTCATTCATCTGTGTGTTTGGATCAGCTGTTGGGTTTCTCAACAAACTATAGCTGTCACCCCCGCCCATGTCACAGCACATACCTTTTCATTTTTGTAAGTAGTGTACATGTGCATATATTCATTATCTCATATGTTTGTGTTTTTGTGCGAATGTGTATGTATTGGCTGCCTGTTGGGACATTAAAGGCATTTCAAGTTCACGTTTGCGTGTGTTTTTGTATTTTGCATAGTTCAGTTAATCTTTCTAATATTCGTGTATAAACGTTGTTCCCTTTGTTTGCCCTTTTTCTATTAAATTTCTTGGACTGAATAGAAGAAAATATGTGTATTGTGTGGTTGTGCTTATGTAATGCACGTTGGCCACGTACGCCCCCGAGGAGGCGCAGGCGCCGATGGCTACGTACGCCCCCGAGGAGGCGCAGGTGCCGCTGGCTACGTACGCCACCGAGGAGGCGCAGGCGCCGCTGGCTACGTACGCCACCGAGGAGGCGCGGGCGCCGCTGGCCACGTACGCCACCGAGGAGGCGCAGGCGCCGCCGGCTACGTACGCAACCGAGGAGGTGCAGGCGCCGATGGCCACGTACGACCCCGAGGAGGCGCAGGCGCCGATGGCCACGTACGCCACCGAGGAGGCGCAGGCGCCGCTGGCCACGTACGCCACCGAGGAGGCGCAGGCGCCGCCGGCTACGTACGCCACCGAGGAGGCGCAGGCGCCGCTGGCCACGTACGCCACCGAGGAGGTGCAGGCGCCGCTGGCCACGTACGCCACCGAGGAGGCGCAGGCGCCGCCGGCTACGTACGCCACCGAGGAGGCGCGGGCGCCGCTGGCTACGTACGCCACCGAGGAGGCGCAGAGGGACCTGGAAGGAGCCACAAGAAACATGAAAATCTTCAGGAAAATCTCCAGTGAGCTAGCGCAAATGGGGCTTTGTATGTGGTGTGAAAGTCATGTGACGACGCTTATCCTGATGCTTTTTGTCACGTAATTAACTTTTTTTTTAAAATTCATGATCAATGAAGCAAATTTATGACATTTTACCTAATTTTGTTGTTAAAAATAGCATAAATTATAAATTATTTGATAGATAATAATCAGGGGATGTTGAGTGGATCACAGACATGTCAAAATTTAGATTTGAAAACCAACTTTTTTTCATTAAATGCTATAAGGAAAAAGAAAAAAACACCCAAAGTTCAATGACAGTAATCATTAATTTCACTCAATCAATCAGTGTTGTTTTTGGGCAAGTTGGTTAAAAGAGACCCATATTTCTGATATAAAATAACAACTTTTGAAACAGGTCAAATTATACCTGAGGACAACACAAGGGTTAAACTTTCATTACTAAAAAAAGAGCTTAAAAATCAGGCCGTCAGGAAAGTGAAAGGAGGCCACTGGCCAGGTTCCCATACTCTACGTTTGACATTTGAGGTGTTAAAGACGCAAACAGCAGGAAACTGTGGCCTGTATAACACAGATGATGATGACGCTTTGATACAGCCCCCCCCAGGCAGTCCTCAGTCAGTCATCAGCCCCCCAGGCAGTCCTCAGTCCGTCTAGCAGCAGCATGGCAATAACAACATTGTGCGCCGTCATTGGTGAGTACTGGGCCTAATAAAAGATAAAAGTCTGTTTTTGTTATAAAATGCTAATTTTGTCCTTGTTTCTGAGCAGTTTCAATGTTAATATCATAATGTTGGATTGAAAACTGTGTTGCTGTGTGTCGAGGGTTAACGAGATCTCCATAATAATAGTAGATAATAGAAGAAAAAGTTAAGTCTGGGTTTAAAGAAATCTGATTTTAAAGCTGCTAACTTCTACTTGTAATTAATTTATAATTGTACATTCCTTTGCGTCCTTATTGTCCTGATTTATTCATCAAAACATTTCTCCAATTCAGAAAGTTTGTGTTTCCAGCGGTGTAGTCTAATGTATTGTAGTGGGTCTACTGTACTGTATATTAACCAGAACATACCTTTTGAGGCCATATCATAGTGGGGGGGGGTCTGGGTGCCCTCCCCTAGGGAAGTTTTGAGCATCCATTCGGATACATGTACTGTATGCACCAATTTACAGTGGAAACACCTTTATTTAGCCTACGTGAAGACACAGATGACACAGATGACAGATGACAATTGAAAATATATCATAATTATAATGGAAAGTATGTAGTTGTGGGTCATTGGGCATTTTTAAAATAAATGGGTTTAATGGAAATCCTGGAGCTTTCTTAGTGGGTGTACAGCGTATACCTGCGTATCACATAGACTACACCACTGTGTCCTTCTATTTTTCTTATGACAGTGTCTCCATGTTGTTGTAAATTATATATAATCACCATAAATGAGCTCATGCAACGCCAGCATTGACTAACTAACTAATACTACCCATGCATATCTCTTATATATCTCTTATACTTATCCGTGTTCATCTCACCAAGGTCGAGATAGGAATGTACGACCCTCACTGTTAACCTGCTTCATATATGCGTCATTCTGCATCTTGTCTTCCGTATATTTGCAATCTTTCCTACTTTCAACAATCCCCCCCTCTGGATTAGTAAAATTTCTATCTTTTCTTGTCTTAATAATACATCAACCACAGAGAATCATTTTGTCCTGATGAGCAAATACTTAATAATTACCTTGGTGTTACCACATGTTGATCAGAAAACAAACGGCAACATAAAGACGCCTCTCCAGAGCAGAAACCACCTGTTTCCCTTCACAGACGGATACTCGTCTTCCTCTAAGTGTCTGCAGAGAGAATGCAGCGTTATCTCTTATCGTGGTTTCACACCAACAGCGGCGACTTTGACATGTTACTGTATATGTTGTCAGATTGGGGGAGAAATGAGAAGCTTTGGTGTAGTGCCTTGCAGATGCAGGTTCTGCACATCAGCTTTGGTTCTTCCCTTTTTCCTTTTTTGGCCTTCATACTGTAGCGTTGCTTTGACGACAGGCGGAGAGCCCACTGTGTTATAGTCACTGAAAATAAACTTCCCGAAATGTCACTTTGCGTCGCCCCCGGTAACCCCGACGTGAATGCAGCTGAGAGAGGTGTTGCTGTTGTGTTTGAAATTGACGCCTGCAGATATGAGGTGTCGCCTGTATTGTTCAAAACAACATCCGTAGTGAAAGAAGGAAGCAAGAAGATGTGATCAAAAATCTGTGGGCTCGCCGAGTGTCCACACGCCGGAGAAGACTTCCTGCAAGTTTGTTAAAGTTTTTTGATACTGGTTGTTTATTCCTATTTAAAGCTACAGGAGCGTTTTAATAAATTAGCCTCTAGCGGGGGAAGAAAATGTGAAATTTCATTAAAATCAGAGAACGTAACGTTTGGGACACAAACACGTCGCTAATGTTGTAAAACCTTCGTTAAGTAAAAAACAACTAAAAAATCGCCTATTGACTTGAACACAATTGACTTTTTTTTACGTTTACTTTTACTTTCAAATGGGACATGAACTCCAGAGTATGAATCAGAATCAAAATCAGAATCAGAATTAGAATTAGAATCAGAATTAGAATCAAAATCAGAATCAGAATCAGAATTAGAATCAGAATCAGAATTAGAATCAAAATCAAAATCAAAATGAGAATTAGAATTAGAATCAGAATCAGACTTAGAAATAGAATCAGAATTAGAATCAGAATCAGAATTAGAATCAAAATCAAAATCAGAATGAGAATGAAAATCAGAATTAAAATAAGAATCAGAATCAGAATCAAAATCAGAATGAGAATCAGAATTAGAATCAGACTCAGAATTAGAATTAGAATCAAAATCCAAATAAGAATCATAATTGGAATATAAGTACAGTACAGTGGTAATATATTAATAACAATATTATAATTATAAAATTGAAATATGCATATGGTAGATGAGCAGAACAGTGTTGATTGACTTTGTTCAGTGTAAGGGGGCTATTTCTGAACAGAGTGACTGCTCGGGGAAACAAACGTGTCGGCTGGTCGTTGCTTAAACTAATGACTTCTGGGAGCATTTCTTTTTCCAGTTTTTCCATTTTTTATCTCCAGCAGCACACGTTCAGTTATCAGTACCAGTGGTTGTCAGACACACAGTGTGTATGTTAAAGAAAGATAAATCTATCTAAAAGGACCATCATGTGTCTGTTTCTTGCAGCCGCTCTGAGAGTCATTCCCAACAGATCCCAGTTCTTCCAGTACGAGTCCGTCACCCTGAGCTGCGGGCCGCTGGGAAGCTCTTCTGGCTGGAGAGTCCAGAGGAACACATCCACAAATATTAACCAACCCTGTGGTAGTATGAACACAACTCCCTGCGTCATTAGTGAACTGTACCCTTTAGACACCGGCGTGTACTGGTGTGAGTCTGCAGCGGGGGAATGCAGCAACACCGTCAACATCACTGTGATCGGCGGTGGGTTCAAACAAAGGTGTAGTTCTACAGGAGAGAATTCTTTTAAAATCACAATACATCCTCCTGTGAGAGGCTGAACACACATTTCACAAGTTTCATACTGGAGTTATCCAGGGAAGGGTTAAACTCGAGGGCAACTGGACTGAGAGACTCTCACTCCCCGATGTGAGTCGAGTGCAGATTTGAGTCGCGCATGCGACAAGTAGCCTCCAAAATGCTAACGAGAGACTTCTGTAAGTAAAAGTGGACCTACTTAACGAAGTTGGTTCACTGCTGGCTACAAGTTGAGCTAACGTTAGCAATCAAACAATCATAGATAGCAAAGTTTTTGAAATGATTTCCATCTTATCTTATTGGTTGTAATGACAAAAGTCAGAGCGGGGGTGGAGAGGGGTGGCTTTGACCAACTGCCACTTTGCTTGTTTGAAAGCCATGATGTCTCTCTCTCATGGGGAGGGGGCAAATTCTCTGGTCGTGCAAAGCAGAGAAAGGGGAGGTAACCTTGCCCCTTATGACATCATAAGGGGAAGATTCCAGATCGGTCCATCTGAGCTTTAATATTCTTACAGTCAGAGCAGGATACCCAGGGCTCGGTTTACACCTATCACCATTTCTAGCCACTGGGGGGGCCATAGGCAGGCTGGGGGAACGCATATTAATGTTAAAAAAACAACAACACGTTTTTGTTGGTGTTTTTTTCAACATTTAGATTTTTGGCACTTTGACGGATGTTTTTTGTACCCCCACAGTTTAACCCTTCCCTGGTTCCTTATTCTAGTGTTGCTGGAGTTTTGCCCTTTAAAAAGCTCTATAACTGTCTTCTTGTGTTTCTGGCCGCCGGTCACTCAGCTGGTTCTGTGGTCCTGGAGAGTCCGGTCCTTCCTGTGATGGACGGAGACACCGTGACTCTGCGCTGCAGAACCAAGACGACTTCCTCCTCCAACCTCACAGCTGATTTCTATAAAGATGGCCTCCTCATCAGGAGCAGCTCTACAGAAAACCTGACCATCCATAGTGTTTCAGCTTCAGACCAAGGACTCTACAAGTGCAACGTCCCTGGAGCTGGAGAATCCCCAGACGGCTGGCTGACAGTCAGAGGTCCTTGATGGCGCGTTAACACATGCACCGCAACCCCGAAATTATCGACACATTAGGGAACGCAAACGTCCAAATCACGTGGGCAGGACATCAAACGGCGTTTAAAAGTGCTATATGCGATGTCACGCGTGTTTTATTTGACAATACTTCAAACGTCAACAAGAAGTCACGTCACCCAACATCGCTTAGAGCACCTTTAACCTCCCATATAACCATTATATATATATATATATACACACATACATACTGCATATATATACATACATATACTCATATATATGTATATACATATACATATATACACATATATATATACATACACACACATATGCAGTATATATACACATATATATATATATATATATATATATATATACACACATATACAGTTTATATACAAACACATTCACATACATATATACACATACAGTGCATATACATATATACACATACGTACATACAGTATACATATACATATATATGTATATATGTATGTGTGTATATGTACAAATGTTTCATGAGAACATAACAATATAAATGTAGATATAAATATGTGTGTATAGTATAAAGCCAGCCTCGTGCACAGAGCTTTTTTACCTTTGCATTGAGGCCAACCTGTGGTTTTCTGTTTTTGAAGGAGGGCGTCCTGATCCGCCTGAGTCCCTCTTCATACGCGTTCTACTTCCTGTGGTGGGCCTGGCGCTGGTGGCGCTCGTCTCGGTGATGCTGCTCTGCCTGTGGGGAAGACACAAAGGTCAGCCTGTTCGAATGTCAACTAAATGGCATTTTGCATCCTGTTGTCTCAGCGATACCTCCGCCGACGGCTGTACATTTCCAGCCTGTCCTCAGTGGGTTTTAAGGCTTCAAGTTTGTGTTGTTGTGGTTGTTTTTGCCGCTAACATGGGTTGCTCTCTGCCAACGTATAACTAGAACTTAATGAGACTTGTTCTTCCGGTTGACAACATGGAAAGCGGAGAGAAATCTGTCCAATAACGGTCTTGTTGATAGTTCTTGCCATGGCAACGTCCTAAATGGGTTTAAAGGGTTAAACCTTGTGTTGCTGCTGTTTTTAGCGCTGTTGCTTCCAACTGCTCTCTTCTATTTCAGGGTCAAAACCAACCTGAGTTTACCCCAGTTATGCACGAATACCCCAGTTACTTAATGAGTAGTCTTCCATTGCCAGACCTTCCTACACAGCGCTGCGGAGGAGGGTCTGGCGAGTCTACACAGCAGTCTGGGATGGGAGAAAAACGTGTTCTGATTTATTGGAATTCCCTCATGTTGTCCTTTGGTAAAAATTGACCCGTTTTCAGTAATAAAAAAAAAATGTTGTCGTAAAAAATGGTCCGTCGAAATAAGCACTGAAAATGTCAACCTGAAAAATATCAAAAAACTTTGGAAAAAACACCAAAAACATAAAAAAGCACCCACAACATTAAAAAAAGTGACAAAAATGTGTTTCATGTTTGACAGGAAGACAACCAAAAGTTAAACCAATCACAATCGTCGAGGCGTGGAGCGCCGGACGGAGCCACGGTGCCATAAAGCTGATTCTGATTCTGGCACCAGAACAATCCTGGAAATGACTTGTCATCACAATAGACTACTAATAAAGTTATCTAGGTTTGTTAACCGGGGTGAGAGCTCAGATTTTAGCCGGGGTAAGGTCAGTGTTTACACGGCATTTGAGAAACAGGGGTATTGCCTTAATCCGAGTATAATCTGGGTTATAATCTGCATGTAAAGACATCAAAACTGAGATAATCAAAGCCGCGGCGAAAAAGCCACAAGATGCCAGACAGCCTCTGGAAAAGCTAGTATGTGACAATGATTTGCGTGTTTGTAGGTTGAAAAGCATTTCAACAATAACAAAAAGTCTAATTTTAACTGGGCGGGTCTCCACCTGACGGCAGTCTAGATGATAAAACACATACTTTGAGGTCCTACTATTCATTTTAAATAGAGCAGGTACATCTTTTGTTGTTTAGTGACATCAGCAGGAGAGTAATGCTCGTCAAGCAGGTTCACGACGATATAACATAAATATTTTTCTGTTTTTTTTGCTGATGATAATCTTTTTTCATGCTGTAGAAAAGACTAGAAAACTTAAAGAATGAATTGGTAAACTGCAGGTTAATTCAGCTTCATGACGTCAGCCATCTTTAACGACGTTTTAACCCTCGTGTTATCTTCCCGTCAAAAAAATCAACACTTTTGTTGATGCTTTTTATCGTTTTTTTTCCTTTTATCAACACTTGTGTCAATGTTTGTCACTTTTTTTGACGTTTAACACTACGTAACACTAACTTATTAACTTTAGTTTTACAGTTATTTTGGGAATTATGGTCAAAAAAGCTAATTTATAGGAAATTATACCTAATGTTTGAGTTAGAAAAGCAGAAATTAGGAATTATTGAGACTAAAATTAAAGGAATGGATGTTGATGATAATCACAGACTGGAATATGTCAACTTTTACTCTCAATACTATTTCAAAAACACTTCAATTTGGTTTCAAATGCTATAAAATTGAATAAGACGCCCCAAAATTAATGAAAGTAGAGATTTGTACTTGGCAAAGAGCGTTGTGTGGAATCAATCATGTTATTTTGGGGAATTAAAAAGAACATTGATATAGGACAACATGATGCATGTGATTATGATCTTCAAAATGGCCTTTTAAGTTTAAAGTTCGTGTTTTGTATTGTTTGTATTAATCAGATAATAACTGCAGGATTTTGGGATATTGTTGATGACTCAAACAGGACGTCATGCTGTTCCACAGATGGCTGACAGAAAATATATCTTCTCCTTGGTGGTGAAATCTGCCGTTTCCATCTTTTCATCTTTGCTTTATTGTCCAAAAGCTTCTTATCCCAAGTGGCACAAAACCCTGTTATACGTTTTCAGCAGCAACTTTTCTGTTTTGTTAGAATTAACATTAACAGGGAACTACTAGAATTGTTGGGTCCTTGTAAATTATAAAGCGGTCTAGACCTGCTCTATCTGTAAATTATAGAGCGGTCTAGACCTGCTCTATCTGTAAATTATAGAGCGGTCTAGACCTGCTCTATCTGCAAATAATAGAGAGGTCTAGACCTGCTCTATCTGTAAATTATAGAGAGGTCTAGACCTGCTCTATCTGTAAATTATAGAGAGGTCTAGACCTGCTCTATCTGTAAATTATAGAGAGGTCTAGACCTGCTCTATCTGTAAATTATAGAGCAGTCTAGACCTGCTCTATCTGTAAAGTGTCTCGAGATAACTCTTGTTAAGAATTGATACTACAAATAAAATAAAATATTTAATATATATTATTCATATATATTATGTGACTGTGTGAGTGTTGTTCTGCAGGTAAAGTGGAGCGTGACGTCTCGTACACCGACGTCATCATCACACAGGAAGAGCAGCCCAACAGGATCAAAGGTAAACAGAAGAACCTTGTTATTAAACTCTTATATAACTATATATGTATATACATACATATAAATAGATATATATCTACAGTGGGGTTCTAAAGTTTTGGCACCGCAGGTAAAATTTTTTATTAATGTGCATAAAGAAGCCAAGAAAAGATGGAAAAATCTCCAAAAGGCATCAAATGACAGACTAGACATTTGTGTAATATGTCACTAAAAGTTAGATGTTATTTCCATCATTTACACTTTCAAAATAAGAGAAAACAAAAAAATGGCGTCTGCAACAGTGTGTGTGGGCACCCTGCAGAGTGTCTAGCATGCACCCCCCCTTTTGGAAAGCTGAGACCTGACGGTGTCATGGATTGTTCTCAATCATGGTCTGGAAAGACCAGGTGATGTCAAGGTGATATATAGGAGATAAACCAGGAGGTCTGGGGTCTTCTGCCAGAATTTCCTGCATTTCTACATACATTTAAAGGGACTATGGTGATATAAAATCCAGGAAATAGTGAAGTTGACCATAATAATAACAATAAATCATGCCAGAATCAATGAGACTAAACTTTGTGTAAGAAGAAGATGGGAGGGACACAAACAGGATTTTGGAAAGTCACCCCACACGTTCTCGGCTGCCGTGAGCCACTCCTGTGTGTAATGATTGCTTTATGTAACGTCTCTATGAGCAAGGAATCCCGCGTAAGGGAATCCCGCCCTTTCACCTAGTTCACATAGCGATCCAGCTCCATGTCATAAATCACCATGGTTACAGTCAACAAAACAGCTGGCAGAGATCCACCTCAGATGTTATCAGACTGACCCAGTTTCTATCTTTAGTTTTAATGATTTAAAGTGACGATATTAATCTGTTACGACACATGGAAACGGACAAACATGGGAATAAATATTAAGGCTTTTAAACAGATAATGATCAATCTCTTTATTTACAGAGATTAAAGGAGCTCTAAGCGATGTTGGGTGACGTTACTTATTGTTGACGTACTGTACTCAAAGTCGTATGTTGGTTTGACCCTTTAAGGGTCCCATATTCTGCTCATTTTCAGGTTCATAGTTGTATTTTGAGGTTGTACCAGAATAGGTTTACATTAACAAAACTTAATTAAATTTTCAAAAACCACCATATTGTTGTTGTACTGCACATTGCTGCAGATCCTGTCTTCACCCTGTGTGTTAAGGTCTCTGTTTTATCTCCAGAGTGAGACATCTCTCTAGTTTTATCTCCAGAGTGAGACATCTCTCTAGTTTTATCTCCAGAGTGAGACATCTCTCTAGTTTTATCTCCAGAGTGAGACATCTCTCTAGTTTTATCTCCAGAGTGAGACATCTCTCTAGTTTTATCTCCAGAGTGAGACATCTTCCTTCTATCCTATCTTTGTTGGGAGCTGCACATGCTCAGTAGCTCGGTAAGATCCATCAGCTGATAACTCTTTCTCCAGCTTTGGTCAGTCCAAGGCAGGATTAGCTGGGAGACTTCTTCTAGACCAAGGACAGGAAGTAGAACAGGGACAGGAAGTAGAACAGGGACAGGAAGTAGAACAGGGACAGGAAGTAGTTCTTTTGGAGATTCTGGTCCACTAGTGGCTGTTGGAGCAGTGTTTTCCATTGAGAACGAGCTAGCATGCTACGGTTAGCCACCTCGTCTCTAGTGACGTAGAAAGCCGTGCAGATGTTGAACAGCTCACTCTGAAGACAGAGGACACTCAGAAACCGGATCAGAGGACACTCAGAAACCGGATCAGAGGACACTCAGAAACCGGATCAGAGGACACTCAGAAACCAGATCTCACTAAAAACACCATTTTGTATTGCACATCGTGCTTCTGAAAGGCCTCCAGGGAACAGTGACATACGTTACACTACTTCTATTATTCTAATACTGTGATTCTGTGCTCCTGGACAGATGTGGGGGACGCTGCGGAGACCTTCTACTCGACTCTACAGCCGGTTAAACTGACAGGAAATATCAACGGTCTCACTCCCGGAGCATCACGAAGCTGAGCCACGTCATCGACGAGGCTTCATCATCTGGGTAGAAACAGGAAGTTCAGCGTCTGCAATAAAACAAGCTGAAACTGAAGGGAAATAAATCCCATGAAAGCAGACACAGGAGATGTGTCTCCTGTCTGTCCCGGCTGTCTCGGCTGTCCTGTCTGTCCCGTCTGTCTCGGCTGTCTCAGCTGTCCCGTCTGTCTCAGCTGTCCCGTCTGTCTCGGCTGTCCCGTCTGTCCCATCTGTCCTGTCTGTCCCGGGTGTTCTCATCACCAGTTTGTGTACGGGAATAAAAATCCAATGTTTTCAGTGTGAGCCACTGGTGAGAGATTCATTCATTCATTCATTCATTCATTCATTCATTCATTCATTCATTCATTCACTCATCTCAGATCCATCATTGGTCTGTTTTCAGAGTAAAAAACAGGAAATACTCAATCAAAGACCAAAGACTTCAGATACAGTATTAGGGGACCACTAAGGTCTATATAAAAGAGACTTCAGATACAGTATTAGGGGACCACTAAGGTCTATATAAAAGAGACTTCAGATACAGTATTAGGGGACCACTAAGGTCTATATAAAAGAGACTTCAGATACAGTATTAGGGACCACTAAGGTCTATATAAAAGAGACTTCAGATACAGTATTAGGGACCACTAAGGTCTATATAAAAGAGACTTCAGATACAGTATTAGGGGACCACTAAGGTCTATATAAAAGAGACTTCAGATACAGTATTAGGGGACCACTAAGGTCTATATAAAAGAGACTTCAGATACAGTATTAGGGGACCACTAAGGTCTATATAAAAGAGACTTCAGATACAGTATTAGGGGACCACTAAGGTCTATATAAAAGAGACTTCAGATACAGTATTAGAGACCACAAAGGTCTATATAAAAGAGACTTCAGATACAGTATTAGGGGACCACTAAGGTCTATATAAAAGAGACTTCAGATACAGTATTAGGGGACCACTAAGGTCTATATAAAGAGACTTCAGATACAGTATTAGGGACCACTAAGGTCTATATAAAAGAGACTTCAGATACAGTATTAGGGGACCACTAAGGTCTATATAAAGAGACTTCAGATACAGTATTAGGGACCACTAAGGTCTATATAAAAGAGACTTCACCCTTAAAAGAACAATTCAAGAAGACTCTTAGACCTCAGAGGGTTATTAATATTTCACATTCACAGCATGGCATTGTAACATCTCATCATCTTAAAGTTGTTGTTGATACTATCAGGTATGTAAAAAAAGCAGAAAGATACTATCAGAACAACAGAGATTAGCTGTCATGTAAGATTGTTCCCTTTGAGATCTCTGACATAGACACAACAGAATGAAAATAATCCAGCTGTATGAGCTGAACCGCAACCAAGAAACCTGAACAATCGTCCTGAGGAAGCATTGAGGGGGAGTTCGAGACTTCTTTCAAAATGCCGTCATCACTCCTTTGTTCATAGTGTTTACATAAGCATTTCTAAGGCGTGCGGCTGAAAGTTTCTCTGTGTAATGTGTTAAGTTTCAACCGTCTGCGAGGTCACTAGCTGACTTTAATTATTGCTAATTGCTAAACTGATGACATGTTTCTGACATCCTGATTCTATTATTAGCAACAGAAAGAACATGAGTATTATTACCAGCTGGCTGAACAGGTCCTTCCTCATGAGACACATTCTGATTGTTAGTCGTCACAAAGGGAATCTCTTCTTATGTACACACTGAATACAAAGCTATAAGACTGGATCATGTTGTCCCCATGTTGCCTTCATGTTGCCCTCATGTTGTCCTCATGTTGTCCTCAGGTTGTCCTCATGTTGTCCTCATGTTGTCCTCATGTTGTCCTCATGTTGCCCTCATGTTGTCCTCATGTTGCCCTCATGTTGTCCTCATGTTGTCTTCATGTTGTCCTCATGTTGTCCTCATGTTGTCCTCACGTTGTCCTCATGTTGTCCTCATGTTGTCCTCATGTTGACTTCATGTTGTCCTCATGTTGTCCTCATGTTGCCCCCATGTTGTCCTCATGTTGCCCTCATGTTGTCCTCATGTTGTCCTCATGTTGACTTCATGTTGTCCTCATGTTGTCCTCATGTTTCCCTCATGTTGTCCTCATGTTGTCTTCATGTTGTCCTCATGTTGTCTTCATGTTGTCCTCATGTTGTCCTCATGTTGTCCTCATGTTGCCCCCATGTTGTCCTCATGTTGTCCTCATGTTGACTTCATGTTGTCCTCATGTTGTCCTCATGTTGCCCTCATGTTGTCCTCATGTTGTCCTCATGTTGTCCTCACGTTGTCCTCATGTTGCCCTCATGTTGTCCTCATGTTGTCCTCATGTTGACTTCATGTTGTCCTCATGTTGTCCTCATGTTTCCCTCATGTTGTCCTCATGTTGTCTTCATGTTGTCCTCATGTTGTCTTCATGTTGTCCCCATGTTGTCCTCATGTTGTCCTCATGTTGTCCTATATCAATGTTCTTTTTAATTCCCCAAAATAACATGATTGATTCCACACAACGCTCTTTGCCAAGTACAAATCTCTACTTTCATTAATTTTGGGGCGTCTTATTCAATTTTATAGCATTTGAAACCAAATTGAAGTGTTTTGAAATAGTATTGAGAGTAAAAGTTGACATATTCCAGTCTGTGATTATCATCAACATCCATTCCTTTAATTTTAGTCTCAATAATTCCTAATTTCTGCTTTTCTAACTCAAACATTAGGTATAATTTCCTATAAATGAGGTTTATTGACCATAAATTCCAAAAATAACTGTAAAACTAAAGTTAATAAGTCAGTGTTACGTAGGGTTAAACGTCAAAAAAAGTGACAAACATTGAAAAAAAGGGACAAAAACGTAAGAAAAAGTTAAAAACATCAATAAAAAGCATCAACAAAAGTGTTTATTTTCAATTTTGACGGGAAGACAACTCAAGGGTTAATAAGTGACTCGGGATCGTCAAACATGACATCATAAAGATTATATTTCCCAGAAAAAAAACAGAAAACTTTATGTGTTGTTTTATGTGAGCAGACAGTAAATGCTGCCGGAAATAACCAGAGATAATAAAACCTGGTTAGTATCTGTGATGACATCAGCAGCAGGAAAACACGGCAGCGTCCTGATAGAGCCCCCCAACATCACCATGGCACATCTCCATGTACGAAGGACAACTAATGGAAGCCATTTTCATTTTTTTTTTAAACTTTGTACACATTCAGGGCAAAGGTAGATGACGAGGCTCAACGGTTAGCTGTAACACGGGATGAAGGAGGACCCAAAAGCAGAATCAAAACAGAGTCCAAGCAAAACAGAGTCCAAGAAAAACAGATTCCAAGCAAAAACCAAAAACCAAGGAACCGGGAAAAACAAAAACCGGAGCACAGGGGCTGGCAAAAAACTCCCGGGGAAGGTAAACTGGGAAGACATGAGATGGTGAACCGGGCTGGAACACACAACACGCCAAACAGAAACAAGGACCCGACCCGGGACAAAGAAAGCACAAAGACTAAATCCAGAGAGGGTAACGAGGAAACGAGAGGCAGGTGACAAGAGGGCTGGGAAACAGGTGGAAAACCTCAGGTACTAGAACCAAATACAAGACCAGACACAGACCAGACTTCACAATAAAACAGGAAACAGAACATATATTCAGTAGGGAGTTTGGGTTGGGAACCGGAGGGTCGCCGGTTCAAGTCCCCATGCGGACCAAAGTACAGAGTGTGGATTGGTGGCTGGAGAGACGCAACTTCACTTCCTGGGCACTGCCAGGTGCTCTTGAGCAAGGCACCCCCACCCAACTGCTCAGGGCGCTTCTCCAGCTGACAGCCCCCCACTCTGACATCTCTCCATTTGGGCATGAATAGGTCCTGAGCATGTGTGTGTGTGTGTGTGTGTGTGTGTGTGTGTGTGTGTGTGTGTGTGTGTGTATTTCAGGCCTGTGTGTAGTGATTACTAACAAAGCACACAGAGTGTAAATTGTAATTTCCCCACTGGGGATTAATAAATAGAATTAAATTAAATTAAATATACAAGACCAGACCAAAAAAACCTTTCAAAAAACGCAAGACAAGACGGAACCAGGCTAAGAAACACACACAGGAAAACAGACCGTAACAATAGTGTTTCTATAAAGCTGATGATGAACACAAGATTGGGAAAACACCAGGAAATAATGAATAATAAAACCCCGGGTTGGTATCAGCAGCGTCCTGATAGAGCCAGCTCTGTTCCTTGTACGTTAACAGAAGATTGGGGAAATACTGGGAAATAATGAATAATAAAACCCCGGGTTGGTATCTTGTGACGTGATGACATCAGCAGCGTCCTGATAGAGCCATAATGAATAATAACCCCGGGGTTAGTATCTTGTTGTCCTGACCTGACAGAGGCAGCTCTGTTCCTCATACGTCAACAGAAGGAAACCCCCCAGTTATGCCTCCAATTAAGCTTTTGTTTCCGTACAATTAAACAAAGAACAAGTCAGATTTTCCAGTTTCCTCCAGGGCCAAAGCTGTGGATGTATTTCTTTTATTTGTTAATTCAGGACAATGCACATTGATGAACAAGCACAACAGTACACGTCAATGTGCCAGATTGTAGCCCGAGGGCTGATTTCCATCTGCAGGCCAATAGGCAGGTTGGAGTTACAGTAAAAAAGACGCAGGATAGTAACATTTAGTGTATAAAAACAAAAGGAAAAGAAGAGAAAAAAACCAAAAACAAGACAATTCATCAGTTAAAATTAAAATGGAAACACAAGTTAGTGAGCTCTAAGCCACAGCTGTACCGGCTCTTTAAGGAGGCCAAAGTGGGAAGTGTGTCCCATAATGCATTGCCTTTGATACCTAAAATGCATTATGGCTGAAGGAGGGTGATCTGAGTGTGTCTATATTTAATAAACTCCAGCAGTGGAGGTGGCGCACTATGGTGGTATGAATTGTTTATGGTTATGTCTTTTTTTTTTTAACTTTTTGGGTGTTATAACATTTGAATATATACTGTAAATGGACCCAATGAACACATTTAAAACCAGACTCTACTAAGACATCAGGTGGATGACACAGCTGTTGCCTCAAAGCTTGGATCAAAATCAAATTTGATTAAAATTGAAATTAAAATGTGTGTGCAATGCAACCTGTGAGCACAATAAAAACTGAATCATGTTAAAAAGGTAGATTGTAACATCCAAAAATCCATCCATGAGGACTTTATGAGTCATGCAATAATACAGTCAAAGATGGAAGTTTTTCCTCGCCACTGTCCCACTGTTGCTTGCTCTGGAGGAAACTACTAAAACTGTTGGGTCCTTGTAAATTCTGGAGTGTAGTCTAGACCTGCTCTATCTGGTCTAGACCTGCTCTATCTGGTCTAGACCTGCTCTATCTGGTCTAGACCTGCTCTATCTGTAAAGTGTCTTGAGATAACTCTTGTTATGAATTAATACTATAAATAAAATTGAATTGAATTGAAATTGAATGAAATAAAAGCATGTGAAACTCTCCTTATCTGGCCCTTGATGTGGTTCTTATTTTCCAGTGTGGCCCTCAGAGAAACCGACTTTGACCTTTGTGGTTTGGGGCTGAGAGGCTCCCTTTCTCTGCAGGTGGACGCCCCTGGAAGCTGAGTACAATGCAACCTATGAACACAATAAAAACTGAATCATGTTAAAAAGGTAGATTGTAACTTAACAAGACATCAGGTAATGACGCTGCTTTAAATCCTGGATCAGACTCAAATTCAAAATTGTCTGTGAGGGAATAAATGAGCCAATATTAAGAGGTGTGAGTTATACTTTAAGCAGAAGTTCAGGTCAGTTAGTTCGTAACATCTGGGCTCGATGAGTTCAAGTGTTTAAAAGAGTCAGGACGGGGACACCTGCTGGACGGGGACACCTGCTGGACGGGGACACCTGCTGGACGGGGACACCTGCTGGACGGGGACACCTGCTGGACGGGGACACCTGCTGGTCAGGTCTTGGTAATGCATCATTTTGCATCCTTATTGTGTTCAGTAGAGGAGCTGCAGCAATGGGCAGTATGAGAAACATCATGTTATTGAACATCAGAGATGTTAGCCTATCCTAGTATAGGTTCATAGTTGTCAGGGTCATCTACCAACCCTTATAGACCTGGTTCAGGTCTGCCTCGCACCAGCTCCTAATTACGCTGTAATAGTAATCATTAGTCTAATGACTAATGTGGATTTAAATGGTGGGGACTGGTGATAGATTTCCAATTTTAATTCAGATGTTGAGCACGTAAAGGTCTGTCTAAAGGTCTGGGAGGGACCACGTGATGCCACAGGAAGATGTGGGAGTTGTACTGAAGGGTTTAAAAGAGTCATGATGGTGACATCTGCTGGTCAAGCCTAGTTAGTAGTTAGTTCACTGATGATAAAAGGATCCCAAAAAGGTAGAAAACAAAACAGGGAAGACACATGATGGGTGGATTCATTCTTTAGTAAAAGATGTGTCAGGTGTATTGATGTATGTTGGTGATGATTATTCACTCACAAAGAACATTGGTGTTCCTAAAGGTTGGATTTTTCCTCATTTTTTAGTTAAAGAATTAAGATCAAATTAAATTTAGGGTGAAAGGTTTTACAGGGTGCAGTATAAATTAATTATTATCATTAAAATTATCATTAAATGTTGATTTAATGTGAAAATGTCTGGTGGATTTAAGGCAAAAAAATAATAATTTACTGAATGAATCAAATTTGAACATAATGTGTCAGTGGCTTGTTGAGCTTTACATTGTTAGTTTCCTATGATGGAATGATGCGTTCAGGTGTAACCAACGTTGACGTATTTTTAAGTTCTGCAGAGCTCTGAGCTCTCACAGCGACGTCTCATCTGAAAGGATCTTTCTATGTCAAATAAAGAGTTAACGTGCAGTGTACTTGTGTGTTTGGGTTGTAACCCTCATGTTGTTCTTGGGTCAAATTTGACCCATTTTTCAGTTTTTGTTATTTTTTAAGCACAAAAAATGGGCCGTTGAAATAAGCGCTGAAAATATCAACAATAAAAATACCAAAAAACATTAAAAGAAGCACCCGCAACATTGAAAAAGTGACAAAAATTTCAGAAAAAGGGATAATAATGTCGAAAAAAAGTGACCAAGACGTTTTTTTATTCACGGTTGATGGGAAGAACATTTGTTCACATGTTCAAATGACTAATTAGAGATTTATTTCACAGGTGAAAATATATTGGACTGAAATGCAGGTGGCGTTACACAATAATGTATGAAGAGGCCGATTGTCTTATTTTGTGCGATCAAAGGTTACTTGTTAGGCACAATATACATATATATATAAGTTTATTAACCAGGCAAAAGTTGATTAAAAAGAAGAATAAAAAACATCTTTTGGAAATTGATCTTAATGCCTTATTAAAAAAATGAGGAAAAATCAACCTTTAAGGACGCCAATTTTCTTTTTGAATGAATAATGTCTCATAAATAAATAAATGTTCTTCCTTAAAATACAGGGGGGGGGGGGCATAAGTATACACCCCCCTATGTTAAAATACAGGGGGCATAAGTATACACCCCCTATGTTAAAATACAGGGGGCATAAGTATACACCCCCTATGTTAAAATACAGGGGCATAAGTATACACCCCTATGTTAAAATACAGGGGCATAAGTATACACCCCCTATGTTAAAATACAGGGGCATAAGTATACACCCCCTATGTTAAAATACAGGGGCATAAGTATACACCCCCCTATGTTAAAATACAGGGGGCATAAGTATACACCCCCTATGTTAAAATACAGGGTCATAAGTATACACCCCCCTATGTTAAAATACAGGGGCATAAGTATACACCCCCCTATGTTAAAATACAGGGGCATAAATATACACCCCCTATGTTAAAATACAGGGGCATAAGCATACACCCCCTATGTTAAAATACAGGGGCATAAGTATACACCCCCTATGTTAAAATATAGGGGCATAAGTATACACCCCCCTATGTTAAAATATAGGGGCATAAGTATACACCCCCCTATGTTAAAATACAGGGGCATAAGTATACACCCCCTATGTTAAAATACAGGGGCATAAGTATACACCCCTATGTTAAAATACAGGGGCATAAGTATACACCCCCTATGTTAAAATACAGGGGCATAAGTATACACCCCTATGTTAAAATACAGGGGCATAAGTATACACCCCCCTATGTTAAATACAGGGGCATAAGTATACACCCCCTATGTTAAAATACAGGGGCATAAGTATACACCCCCTATGTTAAAATACAGGGGCATAAGTATACACCCCCTATGTTAAAATACAGGGGCATAAGTATACACCCCCTATGTTAAAATACAGGGGCATAAGTATACACCCCCTATGTTAAAATACAGGGGCATAAGTATACACCCCCTATGTTAAAATACAGGGGCATAAGTATACACCCCTATGTTAAAATACAGGGGCATAAGTATACACCCCCCTATGTTAAAATACAGGGGCATAAGTATACACCCCCCTATGTTAAAATACAGGGGCATAAGTATACACCCCCCCTATGTTAAATTCCCATAGAGGCAGATTTTTATTATTAAAGGCCAGTTATTTCATGGAGTTTCATAAAGTTCCCTTAGCCTTTGGTATTTCTTTTAAATTTCTTTTAGCTTGAAACATTATTCATTCACAAAGAAAACTTAAACGATGGATTTTTCCAAATTTTTTAGTAAAAGAATTAAGATCAATTTTCAGAAGATAATTTTTTTTATTCCCCTTTTTAATCAACTTTAGCACTGTTCACAGAGTAAAGTGATGACAAGCTATAAAGCATATCAATAAAGTGTAAATCAAATACAGGATGCCAGAAATATACATATACAGTGTCATAAGGGAACAAATGACCTATGGGAGCGTTTTTCAGGTAAAGATTACAGAGTCAAGTTTTCACCAGATGGTTTCATATGCACTCAGAAAGATGGTTAAATAACGGCTGACAACAACAAGACCAACCCTCCAACCCCCCCAACAATAACCCTCGTGTGGTATTCGGGTCAAATTTACCCATTTCACATTTTTACAAGAAGAAAAATGGTGAGAATAATGGTATATGGGTCCTGTGGTGTAAAATTGAGATTTACGTGTATATATATTACGTAGAGGTAACACTCTCTGGTAATTCATACATTTGTATATGTGTTTTTATGCACTCCTGACTGCAGAGGAAGTTACCCATTCGGCATAATAAAGTGACAACGATGGTGACAACCAACGTGGCTTCTTAACCCTTGTGTGGTATTCGGGTCAAATTGACCCATTTCAAATTTTTAGGAAGAAAAATGGTCCCAGTTCCATGTTTTCTACCTGAAATCAGCACCTTACCTTATTTCCTGAGATAAACATGTATTCCTGACTCAGAACATTATTCTGGATATGACACTTATGTTGTTTCCATAGTGATTTTTAACATGAATTATAACCTGATGATAAAAACGAACCCCACTTCCATCTTTAATAGTGTTCTAGTAGAGACTGATTCATTCCCTGAACATAGACGTTATCTCAGCTGCTGGAAATGGAGATAAAGACAATATTTGTTGATAGATTATGAAGGAAAATCTTATTTCAGAATTGTTTTTAAAACCCCAAATAAGTCCCGGGTCAGTTTGACTCGAGGGACTCGAGAGGGTCCCGGAGGTGGAGACAACGCGAGGGTTAATGGTTTCTTCTTCCTTCTCGTACGAGGTGATGGGACGCTCTGCTTCTGGCCTCGTCTCGAGCTGCCAGGAAACCAGAGTGGAGAGAAAGGTTAGAGAGAAGTGTGAATCTTCCACTTCCTGCTTCATTATTGTCCGTTAAAAACCCCCAAAAACCACGCATCTCCAAATGTGAGTGTGAGTGTATTCTCTCGCCAACAAACCCACAGAGTCAGACCCGAGAGGCCCCCCCCACCCTCGGTTCAGTGGAACAGGATGTGAAGCAGCAGCGTGAACAACAACAACAACCTCAAACTAACTCAGACTGGAAAAAAAAGACCTGATCCGCAAACACACAGCAAGCAGCTTGGCTATTAGGAAATATTAGGAAAATAAAATACACATTTCTTGCTAGAAATGGCATCAAAACACATTTTTATGCAGAAACTAACTCAAAATATTGATTTTTTTTCACTAAAAATGAGAGAAATGTCCGCCATGATTTTTGTTCTTACGGCCAGAATCTTTAAAGTCTACGTTATTGCATATCGGACCAACGTAGGGGGGGCAGTAGCTCAGGGGGGTCAGTAGCTCAGGGGGGCAGTAGCTCAGGGGGGGCAGTAGCTCAGGGGGGGCAGTAGCTCAGGGGGTCAGTAGCTCAGGGGGGGCAGTAGCTCAGGGGGTCAGTAGCTCAGGGGGGTCAGTAGCTCAGGGGGGGCAGTAGCTTGGGAACCGGAGGGTCGTCGTGTACGGCCCAAAGTTCGGAGTGTGGATCGGTAGCTGGAGAGATGCCACTTTACTTCCTGGGCACTGCCAGGTGCCCTTGAGCAAGGCCCCGTACCCCCTCTCCCCAACAGCTCAGGGTGCTGGTCCAGCACTGGCAGCCCCCCCAGTCTGACATCTCTCCATTTGTGCATGAATAGGTAAATAAATAAGTAAGTCCTGAGTGTGTGTGTGTGTGTGTGTGTAGTGATTACTAACAAACAGAGTGTAAATTGTAATTTTCCCACTGGGGATCCATAAAACAGTATAAATTATTATTATTATTATTATTATTATTATTATTATTATTATTAGTCAGGGTTCGTTTTTCTATGAGACTGGGTTGTGGGTTGCATTGGAAAACCACGAGGTTTAGAGGAGTCCTTACCTCGAGACCACCTGCGGTACTTGTAGATACCCAGGGTGAGGATGACTTTGTAGAAGACGAAGAGCAGGACGGAGCCCAGCAGCCAGGGCAGAGTCTTCATCAGAGGAGGAGGAGGAGGAGGAGGAGGAGGAGGAGGAGGAGGAGGAGCATCTGCAGGCTGAGCTGGGAGGAAGAAAGTTTCAAATATGCTGTTATTATAGAATAGAAGAGAAAGGCTTTATGGTCATTAGACACAAGTCCAGTACCTGGGCAACAAGATGGAAGCAAAACCTTTACAGAGTCAACATGAAATATAAAAATATAAAAAATATAAAATGTAAGTAGTGCAGGAGAAGAAGAAAAAGAGAGGGGGACAACTATATACATATATAAAATATTAAGAGAGATTAAGGGTTTGTTACACATTATGCAAATAATATAGTTATTGGTGGAATAATATAGTTATTGGTGGATCAAACGTCCTGAGTGTTAAATATTGCGCAGTAATGAGATTAAATGGTTAAATATTGCACTGTAATGAGATTAAATGGTTATATATTGCACTGTAATGAGATTAAATGGTTAAATATTGCACTGTAATGAGATTAAATGGTTAAATATTGCACTGTAATGAGAATAAATGGTTAAATATTGCACTGTAATGAGATTAAATGGTTAAATATTGCACAGTAATGAGATTAAATGGTTAAATATTGCACAGTAATGAGATTAAATGGTTAAATATTGCACAGTAATGAGATTAAATGGTTAAATATTGCACTGTAATGAGATTAAATGGTTAAATATTGCACTGTAACAACTAAACTCTGATTGGTTAATTGGTTGATTGGCTGATAGACCAAAGACCCTCTGCCATAGTGAACTAGAGCGGAGGTCCCGTCACACACACACACACACACACACACACACACACACACACACACACACACACACACACACACACACACACACACACACACACACACACACACACACACGACGTAGAAGCAGAACATCGCCTCACCCCTCACGGCCAGCCGGCTCTGCGGGGACTGTCCCTGCGTTGGGTGTCCACACCTGTAGAAGCCTTCGTCAGCCTTGGACACCGCTGGGAGGACCTTCTCCCCCGCGGGCTCGGAGCCGATGAACACGTCGTTTCTGAAGAACGTGGCGGAGAAGTTGGATGTAGGATGCGCATCGTATCTCTCCTTGTAGGAGCAGCGGAGCGTCACGTTGTCTCCCTCCATCACGGGAAGAGCAGGACTCTCCAGGATCACATCGCCGGCTGAAACACGCAACAGCCTGATGTCATCAAATCAGATGATCAGCAAACCGTTCACACTGAAAAACTCAGTCAAATTGACCCGTTTTCCTATAATTCAATTTCCTATATTGATTACAGGTAGAAAAAATGGAACTTGGACCATTTTTCTTCTTGTAAAAATTAGAAATGGGTCAATTTGACCCGAATACCATAAGAGGGTTAAGAAGCTCAGATCTTTTTTATAAATACATGCAATTTTAACATAACTACCACATAATAAAGGTCAAGTTTAGGCAAATTGCACTACTTGGTTAAGATGAATTGTCGTCAAGGTTACATGTTCATGAACCCTTGTCTGGTATTCAGGTTAAATTGACCCATTCCAGATTTTACAAGAAGAAAAATGGTCCAAGTTCCATGTTTTCTACCTGAAATCAGCACCTTACCTTATTTCCTGAGATAAACATGTATTCCTGACTCAGAACATTATTCTGGATGTGACACTTATGTTGTTTCCATGGTGATTTTTAACATGAATTATAACCTGATGATAAAAACGAACCCCACTTCCATCTTTAATAGTGTTCTAGTAGAGACTGATTCATTCCCTGAACATAGATGTTATCTCAGCTGCTGGAAATGGAGATAAAGACAATATTTCTTAATAGATTATGAAGTAAAATCTTATTTCAGTTTTTAAACCCCAAATAAGTCCCGGTCAGACCCTCTCGAGTCCCTCGGGTCAGACCCTCTCGAGTCCCTCGGGTCAGACCCTCTCGAGAGGGTCCCGAAGGTGAAGACAACACCAGATACAAGACCTAAATGAATGATTTTTGGTCCCTTTTGTCCAACCAGTAGAGCAGAAACAGTCTGGACCAAAACCACGAGCCAGTACATACGGGTCACCGTGATGCTGACGGCGTTGCTGCACCCCCCCTGCGCCGACTGGCACCAGTACACGCCGCTGTCCGACGGGTACACATCCTTCAGGCAGAAGCCCCCCTCGCATGGCTTGGGCGTCGTAGAGGAGCCGTTGTTCCTCACCGTCCAGCCGCTGGAGTTCACCGGCGCCGAACAGCTCAGAGAGATGTCCTCGTACCGGAAGAACTGCGATTTATCGGGACGGATGCTCAGTGTGGCGGCTGCTGGGACGAGCAGGGAAACAGACAACACACTGTAAAAAACATCTCCTCACTATCTGCTAGCTGCCTGTCCCCTGAACACACTGTAAAAAACATCTCACTATCTGCTAGCTGCCTGTCCCCTGAACACACTGTAAAAAACATCTCACTATCTGCTAGCTGCCTGTCCCCAGAACACACTGTAAAAAACATCTCACTATCTGCTAGCTGCCTGTCCCCTGAACACACTGTAAAAAACATCTCCTCACTATCTGCTAGCTGCCTGTCCCCTGAACACACTGTAAAAAACATCTCCTCACTTTCTGCTAGCTGCCTGTCCCCTGAACACACTGTAAAAAACATCTCCTCACTATCTGCTAGCTGCCTGTCCCCTGAACACACTGTAAAAACATCTCCTCACTATCTGCTAGCTGCCTGTCCCCTGAACACACTGTAAAAACATCTCCTCACTATCTGCTAGCTGCCTGTCCCCTGAACACACTGTAAAAACATCTCCTCACTATCTGCTAGCTGCCTGTCCCCTGAACACACTGTAAAAAACATCTCCTCACTATCTGCTAGCTGCCTGTCCCCTGAACACACTGTAAAAACATCTCCTCACTATCTGCTAGCTGCCTGTCCCCTGAACACACTGTAAAAAACATCTCCTCACTATCTGCTAGCTGCCTGTCCCCTGACCACACTGTAAAAAACATCTCCTCACTATCTGCTAGTTGCCTGTCCCCTGAACACACTGTAAAAACATCTCACTATCTGCTAGCTGCCTGTCCCCTGACCACACTGTAAAAAACATCTCCTCACTATCTGCTAGTTGCCTGTCCCCTGAACACACTGTAAAAACATCTCACTATCTGCTAGCTGCCTGTCCCCAGAACACACTGTAAAAACATCTCCTCACTATCTGCTAGCTGCCTGTCCCCTGACCACACTGTAAAAAACATCTCCTCACTATCTGCTAGTTGCCTGTCCCCTGAACACACTGTAAAAACATCTCACTATCTGCTAGCTGCCTGTCCCAACCTGAAGTGTCTTCAAACTTATTTTTTAACACTAAGTGCTGTAGTACAACTAGAAGGAGACAAGTTATAATTAAGGTACGCTTAGAGACACTTCGTTATTTAATGATTAGATTAACCCTCATGTTGTCCTCGTGTTGTCCTCATGTTGTCCTCATGTTGTCCTCATGTTGTCCTATACCAATGTTCTTTTTAATTCCCCAAAATAACATGATTGATTCCACACAACGCTCTTTGCCAAGTACAAATCTCTACTTTCATTAATTTTGGGGCGTCTTATTCAATTTTATAGCATTTGAAACCAAATTGAAGTGTTTTTGAAATAGTATTGAGAGTAAAAGTTGACATATTCCAGTCTGTGATTATCATCAACATCCATTCCTTTAATTTTAGTCTCAATAATTCCTAATTTCTGCTTTTCTAACTCAAACATTAGGTATAATTTCCTATAAATGAGGTTTATAGACCATAAATTCCAAAAATAATTATAACTAATAATAAGTTAGTGTTACGTAGTGTTGAAAACGTCAAAAAAAGTGACAAACATTGAAAAAAAAGCGTCAAAAGTGTTGAAAAAAGGGACAAAAATGTAAGAAAAAGTTAAAAACCGATAAAAAGCATCAACAAAAGTGTTGATTTTCAGTTTTGACGAGAAGACAACACGAGGGTTAACAGATATTTTTGGGTCGGTGCTGTAGTTCATCGACGGTCCCTAAGCACCGCCGGTTGCTATAGAGACCGATCTTATTTCTCCAGGTTGGAGGACGGCTCGTTTTGATGAAAATGAGTTTGTAGCTCGCTGTTAACCTCACTACGTTATAAAAGGCGTCATTTGTGATAGTTTTCTTTGTCCCAGCTGACCCCAGGGGGGCTCCGTATCAAATAAATCAACGTTGTTCATCTAACTTCTTGGAAAAATGGGTTCCCATGTGGGTTTTACGCTAAGACATTTAACCCTTGTGTGGTATTCGGGTCAAATTGATCCATTTCAAAGTATACATTTTTCTACCTGGCCGTTAATTTTCAGGTAGAAAACATGGAACTTGGACCATTTTTCTTCTTGTAAACATTAGAAATGGGTCAATTAGACCTGAATACCAGACAAGGGTTAAGAAGCTCAGATTTTTTATAAATACATGCAATTTCAACATTTTGCAACCACATAATTAGGGTCAAGTTTAGGCAAATTGTCGTCAAGGTTACATGTTCATTAACCCTCGTCTGGTATTCAGGTTAAATTGACCCATTTTAGATTTTACAAGAAGAAAAATGGTCCAAGTTCCATGTTTTCTACCTGAAATCAGCACCTTACCTTATTTCCTGAGATAAACATGTATTCCTGACTCAGAACATTATTCTGGATATGACACTTATGTTGTTTCCATAGTGATTTTTAACATGAATTATAACCTGATGATAAAAACGAACCCCACTTCCATCTTTAATAGTGTTCTAGTAGAGACTGATTCATTCCCTGAACATAGATGTTATCTCAGCTGCTGGAAATGGAGATGAAGACAATATTTGTTAATAGATTATGAAGGAACATTTGATTTCTGTTTTTAAAACCTCAAATAAATAAGTCGCGGGTCAGTTTGACCCGAGGGACCCGAGGGACCCGACAGTAAAGACCACAAGAGGAATAATCTGCATTTTACTGTTTTTCCTTCACTTCTACTTGGATGCTAAACTCTATTTTTGTGGTCTGGGTACCTGTAAATAAAGCTGAATGTAATATAATATAATATAATATAATATAATATAAAGTAATATAATATAATATAAAGTAATATAATATAATATAATATAAAGTAATATAATATAATATAAAGTAATATAATATAATATAAAGTAATATAATATAATATAATATAAAGTAATATAATATAATATAATATAAAGTAATATAATATAATATAAAGTAATACAATATAATATAATATAATATAATATAATATAATATAATTGGAGAACAACATGAAACAATGGTTGAAAGAACAGAGGAAAACCAGAAAAAGAAAGAAGGAATATTTATCTTTTGAGAGAAGTGAGCTTTCTTACTGAGAAGGAGGCAGAGCGAGGCGAGCTCCATCCCGCGTTGACGTCGTCTTTGTTCTGCTGAGTTTCACCAACAGTTCACCCACATCCTGGACTCAGGGGACGAAGGAAACCATGACAACGACACCACAGGGTCAACAGCAACAAACACACAAGGTGATGAGCTAGAAAAGAATAAAAAACATTTACAGGTTCACCACCTGAGCCAGTAAAACCTTTGATAGTATTTGTTATATATAAATATGTCTAAACACCTATATATACCTCCTATAGATAGTACATATATATATTTATTAATACATATTACGCTAATATATATGTATATATATATATATATATATATATATATATATATATATATATATATATATATATATATATATATATATATATACATATATATATATATATGTATATATATATATATATATATATATACATATATTTTACATACAGTATATGTGTATACTGAACATTTCAGACTATCCTGCCAACATGTATACATTTAAAAAAATGTTCACTCTGAAACATAGACTGTATATTATTAAAACACACACACACACACACACACACACACACACACACACACACACACACACACACACACACACACACAGCCCAGGATAGGAAACTAACAATGTAAAGCTCAACAAGCCACTGACACATTATGTTCAAATTTGATTCATTCAGTAAATTATTATTTTTTTTGTCTTAAATCCACCAGACATTTTCATATTATATCAACATTTAATGATAATTTATGATTTGTACTGCACCCTGTAAAACTTTTCACCTTAAATTTAATTTGATCTTAATTCTTTAACTATAAAATGAGGAAAAATCCAGCCTTTAGGGACACCAATGTTCTCTGTGAATGAATAATCATCACCAAGGCTCGACCAGCAGATGTCACCATCATGACTCTTTTACATGCTTCAAATCAGTGAATCAGCTCCTGCTCAAAGTACAACTCCCACATCTTCCTGTGGCATCACGTGGTCCCTCCCAGACCTTTAGACAGACCTTCACATGCTCAACATCTGACTTAAAATTGGAAATCTATCACCAGTCTCCACCATTTAAATCCACATTAGTCATTAGACCCATTACAGTACTCAAGGGACCTTTTATAATGATGATTACAGTATTTTTATACCCCTTTTCAGCGTCATTCAGTTAATTTGATTTATAGTATGAAGTCATGATGAACGATGGCAAGTCACAATACAGATAATGGAACTATGACCAGAAATAGTAGTTGTAGTGGTTCATGGCGTAGTAGGGTGTAACAGGGCATAGCAGGGTGTAGTAGGGTGTAACAGGGCATAGCAGGGCCTAGTAGGGCGTAGTATGGTGTAACAGGGCATAGCAGGGCCTAGTAGGGTGTAACAGGGCATAGCAGGGCATAGCAGGGCATTGCAGGGCCTAGTAGGGCCTAGTAGGGTGTAGTAGGGTGTAACAGGGCATAGCAGGGCCTAGGGTGTAACAGGGCATAGCAGGGCCTAGTAGGGTGTAACAGGGCATAGCAGGGCCTAGTATGGCCTAGTAGGGTGTAGTAGGGTGTAACAGGGCATAGCAGGGCCTAGTAGGGCCTAGTAGGGTGTAACAGGGTGTAGCAGGATGAGGAGCAGGACCACGGCGACAGCTGCAACCATGATTTAGGTGCCACCCTACTCCAAGGAAAACTGCAGGGCGATAAAACATAGAGACCTCGGGGAATTAGCTCCCCAGAGCTGAGCTAGTAACAAGCCTTTCTGGGACATGGATGCACACAGATGGAGAGAGAAAGGAGAGAGGAGCTCAGTGCGTCAAAGGAAGGAAGTCCTCCGGCAGTCTAAAACTATTACAGCGTAATTAGGAGCTGGTGCGAGGCAGACCTGAACCAGGTCTATAAGGGTTGGTAGATGACCCTGACGACTATGAACCTATACTAGGATAGGCTAACATCTCTGATGTTCAATAACATGATGTTTCTCATACTGCCCATTGCTGCAGCTCCTCTACTGAACACAATAAGGATGCAGAATGATGCATTACCAAGACCTGACCAGCAGGTGTCCCCGTCCAGCAGGTGTCCCCGTCCAGCAGGTGTCCCCGTCCAGCAGGTGTCCCCGTCCCGAGTCTTTTAAACACTTGAACTCATCGAGCCCAGATGTTATGAACTAACTGACCTGAACTTCTGCTTAAAGTATAACTCACACCTCTTAATATTGGCTCATTTATTCCCTCACAGACAATTTAGAATTTGAGTCTGATCCAGGATTTAAAGCAGCGTCATTACCTGATGTCTTGTTAAGTTACAATCTACCTTTGTAACATGATTCAGTTTTTATTGTGTTCATAGGTTGCATTGTACTCAGCTTCCAGGGGCGTCCACCTGCAGAGAAAGGGAGCCTCTCAGCCCCAAACCACAAAGGTCAATCAGGACGCTGCAGTGTTTTCCTGCTGATGATGTCATCACAGTAACAATATACTAACCAGGTTTTATTATCTCTGGTTATTACAGCATTTACCGTCTGTTCACATAAAACAAAAATAAAGTTTTCTGTTTTTTTTTCTGGGAAATATAATCTTTTTGATGTTTGAAGTCACTTTTTAACCCTAAAATAAACACTTTTGTTGCTGATTTTTATTGATGTTTTTAACTTTTTCTTATGTTTTTGTCCCTATTTTTCAACACTTTTGACGCTTTTTTTCAATGTTTGTCACTTTTTATGTTTACGCTACGTAACACTAACTTATTAACTTTAGTTTTACAGTTATTTTTTAAATAAACCTCATTAATAGGAAATTATACCTAATGTTTGAGTTAGAAAAGCAGAAATTAGGAATTATTGAGACTAAAATGAAAGGAATGGATGTTGATGATAATCACAGACTGGAATATGTCAACTTTTACTCTCAATACTATTTCAACAACACTTCAATTTGGTTTCAAATGCTATAAAATTGAATAAGACGCCCCAAAATTAATGAAAGTAGAGATTTGTACTTGGAAAAGAGCGTTGTGTGGAATCAATCATGTTATTTTGGGGAATTAAAAAGAACATTGATATAGGACAACATGAGGACAACATGAGGACAACATGAGGACAACATGGGGACAACATGAGGACAACATGAGGACAACATGAAGACAACATGAAGACAACATGAGGACAACATGAGGACAACATGAGGACAACATGAGGGCAACATGAGGACAACATGGGGACAACATGAGGACAACATGAGGACAACATGAAGACAACATGAAGACAACATGAGGACAACATGAGGACAACATGAGGACAACATGAGGACAACATGGGGACAACATGATCCAGTCTTATAGCTTTGTATTCAGTGTGTACATAAGAAGAGATTCCCTTTGTGACGACTAACAATCAGAATGTGTCTCGTGAGGAAGGACCTGTTCAGCCAGCTGGTAATAATACTCATGTTCTTTCTGTTGCTAATAATAGAATCAGGATGTCAGAAACATTTGTCATCAGATTAGCAATTAGCAATAATTAAAGTCAGCTGGTGACCTCGCAGATGGTTGAAACTTAACACATTACACAGAGAAACTTTCAGCCGCACGCCTTAGAAATGCTTATGTAAACACTAAGAACAAAGGAGTGATGACGGCATTTTGAAAGAAGTCTCGAACTCCCCCTTAATGCCTCCTCAGGACGATTGTTCAGGTTTCTTGGTTGCGGTTCAGCTCATACAGCTGGATTATTTTCATTCTGTTGTGTCTATGTCAGAGATCTCAAAGGGAACAATCTTACATGACAGCTAATCTCTGTTGTTCTGACAGTATCAACAACAACTTTAAGATGATGAGGTATTACAATGCCATGCTGTGAATGTGAAATATTAATAACCTTCTGAGGTCTAAGGGTGAAGTCTCTTTTATATAGACCTTAGTGGTCCCTAATACTGTATCTGAAGTCTCTTTTATATAGACCTTAGTGGTCCCTAATACTGTATCTGAAGTCTCTTTATATAGACCTTAGTGGTCCCCTAATACTGTATCTGAAGTCTCTTTATATAGACCTTAGTGGTCCCCTAATACTGTATCTGAAGTCTCTTTATATAGACCTTAGTGGTCCCTAATACTGTATCTGAAGTCTCTTTTATATAGACCTTAGTGGTCCCTAATACTGTATCTTTATATAGACCTTAGTGGTCCCTAATACTGTATCTGAAGTCTCTTTATATAGACCTTAGTGGTCCCTAATACTGTATCTGAGGTCTCTTTTATATAGACCTTAGTGGTCCCTAATACTGTATCTGAAGTCTCTTTTATATAGACCTTAGTGGTCCCTAATACTGTTTCTGCTGTCTCTTTTATATAGACTTTAGTGGCCCCTAATACTGTATCTGAAGTCTCTTTATATAGACCTTAGTGGTCCCTAATACTGTATCTGAAGTATCTTTTATATAGACCTTAGTGGTCCCTAATACTGTATCTGAAGTCTCTTTTATATAGACCTTAGTGGTCCCTAATACTGTATCTGAAGTCTCTTTATATAGACCTTAGTGGTCCCTAATACTGTATCTGAAGTCTCTTTTATATAGACCTTAGTGGTCCCCTAATACTGTATCTGAAGTCTCTTTATATAGACCTTAGTGGTCCCTAATACTGTATCTGAAGTCTCTTTTATATAGACCTTAGTGGTCCCTAATACTGTATCTGAAGTCTCTTTATATAGACCTTAGTGGTCCCCTAATACTGGATCTGAAGTCTCTTGTCTTTTATTGAGTATTTCCTGATTTTTACCCTGAAAACAGACCAACGATGGATCTTACCAGTGGCTCACACTGAAAACATTGGATTTTAATTCCCGTACACAAACTGGTGATGAGAACTCCCGGGACAGCCGAGACAGAAGGGACAGATGGGACAGACAGGAGAGACAGGAGAGACATTTCTTGTATCTGCTTTCATGGGATTTATTTCCCTTCAGTTTCAGCTTGTTTTACTGCAGACGCTGAACTTCCTGTTTCTACCCAGACGATGAAGCCTCGTCGATGACGTGGCTCAGCTTTGTGACGCTCTGGGAGTGAGACCATCGATGTTTCCTGTCAGTTTTACCGGCTGTAGAGTCGAGTAGAAGGTCTCCGCAGCGTCCCCCACATCTGTCCAGGAGCACAGAATCACAGTATTAGAATAATAGAAGTAGTGTAACGTATGTCACTGTTCCCTGGAGGCCTTTCAGAAGCACGATGTGCAATGCTGCCCAAGAACGATACTACAGACGTGATCATACCGACAGAAATTAAAGAACCAAGCAAGGTTTCCCCTTTAGTTGTTGGGACTTTTACAGCAGAGAGAACGAAGAGAAGAAGAGCAGCATGAGGTTTGTTGTTGAAAAGGAAATTACAGATTTGTCCATTATGTCAAGAAACTAACCTGTAATCTGTGCATTAAAGTGCCCATATTATGAAAAGAATCACTTTTTCTGGTATTTTGGGAGGTTATTTTGTGTCTCTGGTGCTTCCACACGCATACACACTTGGAAAAAACAATTAATGGTGTTTTTAGTAAGATCTGGTTTCTGAATGTCCTCTGATCCGGTATCTGAGTGTCCTCTGTCTTCAGTCTCCGGGTGAGCTGTCCAACATCTGCACGGCTTTCTACGTCACTAGAGACGAGGTGGCTAACCGTAGCATGCTAGCTCGTTCTCAATGGAAAACACTGCTCCAACAGCCACTAGCTGACCATAATCTCCAAAAGAACTACTTCCTGTCCCTGTTCTACTTCCTGTCCCTGTTGTGCAGGTATTCCACAAGTGGCCCTGGTCTAGAAGAAGTCTCCCAGCTAATCCTGCCTTGGACTGACCAAAGCTGGAGAAAGAGTTATCAGCTGATGGATCTTACCGAGCTACTGAGCATGTGCAGCTCCCAACAAAGATAGGATAGAAGAGAGATGTCTCACTCTGGAGCTAAAACTAGAGAGATGTCTCACTCTGGAGATAAAACTAGAGAGATGTCTCACTCTGGAGATAAAACTAGAGAGATGTCTCACTCTGGAGATAAAACTAGAGAGATGTCTCACTCTGGAGATAAAATTAGTGAGATGTCTCACTCTGGAGATAAAACTAGTGAGATGTCTCACTCTGGAGATAAAACTAGAGAGATGTCTCACTCTGGAGGTAAAACTAGAGAGATGTCTCACTCTGGAGATAAAACTAGAGAGATGTCTCACTCTGGAGATAAAACTAGAGAGATGTCTCACTCTGGAGGTAAAACTAGAGAGATGTCTCACTCTGGAGATAAAACTAGAGAGATGTCTCACTCTGGAGATAAAACTAGTGAGATGTCTCACTCTGGAGATAAAACTAGAGAGATGTCTCACTCTGGAGATAAAACTAGAGAGATGTCTCACTCTGGAGGTAAAACTAGAGAGATGTCTCACTCTGGAGATAAAATTAGAGAGATGTCTCACTCTGGAGATAAAACTAGAGAGATGTCTCACTCTGGAGATAAAACAGAGACCTGAACACACAGGGTGAAAACAGGATCTGCAGCAATGTGCAGTACAACAACAATATGGTGTTTTATGAAGATGTAATTAAGTTTTGTTAATGTAAACCTATTCTGGTACAACCTCAAAATACAACTATGAACCTGAAAATGAGCAGAATATGGGACCCTTAAAGGGTCAAACCAACATACGACTTTGAGTACAGTACGTCAACAATAAGTAACGTCACCCAACATCGCTTAGAGCTCCTTTAATCTCTGTAAATAAAGAGATTGATCATTATCTGTTTAAAAGCCTTAATATTTATTCCCATGTTTGTCCGTTTCCATGTGTCGTAACAGATTAATATCGTCACTTTAAATCATTAAAACTAAAGATATAAACGTCTGATAACATCCGAGGTGGAGCTGGAATCTCGTGCCAGCTGTTTTGTTGACTGTAACCATGGTGATTTATGACATGGAGCTGGATCGCTATGTGAACTAGGTGAGAGAGCGACAACAATGTCACGCGGCTCATAGAGACGTTACATAAAGCAATCATTACACACAGGTGTGGTTCACGGCAGCCGAGAGCGTGTGGGGTGACTTTCCAAAATCCTGTTTGTGTCCCTCCCAATTTTAAATTAGTTTTATTTATAGGTCTCGGTTTTTGGGCCCTATTTTCAGCAATAAAGAAAGACATCTTCTTCTTATACAAAGTTTAGTCTCATTGATTCTGGCATGATTTATTATTATTAAGGTCAACTTAACTATTTCCTGGATTTTATATCACCATCGGCCCTTTAAATGTATGTAGAAATGCAGGAAATTCTGGTAGAGGACCCCAGACCTCCTGGTTTATCTCCCATTTCTCAAACCAAATATATATCAAATTTTGTTTACCTCTGATCCTGTTGGGCTACACTTCCTGTGTGATGATGACAACGGTGTACAAGACGTCACTCTCCACTTTACCTGCAGAACAACACTCACACAGTCACACACATCAAAAGTGATGATTTTCAACTTTGACGTGAAGACAACCCGAGGGTTAAGACCAGCAGACACGCTTGCTTCCCCAAGTAGTCACTCTGTTCAGAAATAGTCCCCCCCCTTCCCCCCCTGCCCCCCCACCCTTACACTGAACAAAGTCAACCCTGTTCTGCTCATCTACCATATGCATATGTCAATCGTACAGTTACAATATTGTTATTAATGTATTACCACTGCACTGTACTATCCTTATATTCCAAGCTTAACTCTCAGACTATACTGATATTGCACTATTCCTTCCCTCTCTTCTGTTTGTTGTATATTTCTTGTACATTTGTAAATTCTACTGTATTGTTATACTGCATGCTTAACAGTATTTTTTTATATTTCTAACGGTGCTTTATGTTTTTATTCTTTATATGTTGAGTGAGTGTGCAAGGCGCTACACCAAAGCTTCACATTTCACCCACAATTTGTTGTTTTTTACTTAACAAAGGTTCTGTTCAGGGTGCAGGTGGAAGCGGAAGAGAAGCAGCGTCTGATTGGACCCGAACCAACGTCTACTTCTAAACTTTATCAAGTAGTTTAGGGTTAGGGTTAGTTAGATAGTAATTAGGGTTAGTTAGTACTTAGTAGTTTAGAGTTAGGGTTAGTTAGATAGTAGTTAGGGTTAGTTAGTAGTTTAGGGTTAGGGCTAGAGGCTAATTTATAAAAACGGTCCTATAGCTTTAAATAGGAATAAACAACCAGTATCAAAAAACTCTAACAAACATGCAGGAAGTCTTCTCCGGCGTGTGGACACTCGGCGAGCCCACAGATTTTTGATCACATCTTCTTGCTTCCTTCTTTCACTACGGATGTTGTAGACACTTAGAGGAAGACAAGTATCTGTCTGTGAAGGGTGGTTTCTGCTCTGGAGAGGCGTCTTTATGTTGCCGTTTGTTTTCTGATTAACATGTGGTAACACCAAGGTCATTATTAAGTATTTGCTCATCAGGACAAAATGATTCTCTGTGGTTGATGTATTATTAAGACAAGAAAAGATTTTACTAATCCAGAGGGGGGGATTGTTGAAAGAAAGAGTGCAAATATACAGAAGACAAGATGCAGAATGACGCATATATGAAGCAGGTTAACAGTGAGGGTCGTACATTCCTATCTCGACCTTGGTGAGATGAACACGGATAAGTATAAGAGATATATAAGAGATATGCATGGGTAGTATTAGTTAGTTAGTCAATGCTGGCGTTGCATGAGCTCATTTATGGTGATTATATATAATTTACAACAACATGGAGACACTGCCATAAGAAAAATAGAAAGACACAGTGGTGTAGTCTATGTGATACGCAGGTATACGCTGTACACCCACTAAGAAAGCTCCAGGATTTCCATTAAACCCATTTATTTTAAAAATGCCCAATGACCCACAACTACATACTTTCCATTATAATTATGATATATTTTCAATTGTCATCTGTCATCTGTGTCATCTGTGTCTTCACGTAGGCTAAATAAAGGTCTTTCCACTGTAAATTGGTGCATACAGTACATGTATCCGAATGGATGCTCAAAACTTCCCTAGGGGAGGACACCCAGACCCCCCCCCACTATGATATGGCCTCAAAAGGTATGTTCTGGCTAATATACAGTACAGTAGACCCACTACAATACATTAGACTACACCGCTGGAAACACAAACTTTCTGAATTGGAGAAATGTTTTGATGAATAAATCAGGACAATAAGGACGCAAAGGAATGTACAATTATAAATTAATTACAAGTAGAAGTTAGCAGCTTTAAAATCAGATTTCTTTAAACCCAGACTTAACTTTTTCTTCTATTATCTACTATTATTATGGAGATCTCGTTAACCCTCGACACACAGCAACACAGTTTTCAATCCAACATTATGATATTAACATTGAAACTGCTCAGAAACAAGGACAAAATTAGCATTTTATAACAAAAACAGACTTTTATCTTTTATTAGGCCCAGTACTCACCAATGACGGCGCACAATGTTGTTATTGCCATGCTGCTGCTTGACGGACTGAGGACTGCCTGGGGGGCTGATGACTGACTGAGGACTGCCTGGGGGGGGCTGTATCAAAGCGTCATCATCATCTATGTTATACAGGCCACAGTTTCCTGCTGTTTGCGTCTTTAACACCTTAAATGTCAAATGTAGAACGTGGGAACCTGGCCACTGGCCTCCTTTCACTTTCCTGACAACCTGATTTTTAAGCTCTTTTTTTTGGTAATGAAAGTTTAACCCTTGTGTTGTCCTCAGGTATAATTTGACCTGTTTCCAAAGTTGTTATTTTATATCAGAAATATGAGTTTCTTTTAACCAAATTGCCCCAAAACCACATTGATGCATGGATGTTTTTTGAAGGTGAAATTAATATTTTGATTATTCACACTGGCCAAGTGGCCATGGGAACGGGTAGGGGGGGTAAGGGAGGGACGCAACCACGGCAACGGTCTTTATGGCGTCGGAAGATGACTTTCGCGCCACATACAAAGCCCCATTTGCGCTAGATCACTGGAGAATTTCCTGACGATTTCAATGTTTCTTGTGGCTCCTTCCAGGTCCCTCTGCGCCTCCTCGGTGGCGTACGTGGCCAGCAGCGCCTCCTCCCAGCTATCTCCACCTGGCTGGACATAGCTTCACCTGTTCATCCCGGCTATCTACACCTGGCTGGACATAGCTTCACCTGTTCATCCTGGCTATCTACACCTGGCTGGACATAGCTCCACCTGTTCATCCTGGTTATCTCCACCTGGCTGGACATAGCTTCACCTGTTCATCCTGGTTATCTACACCTGGCTGGACATAGCTTCACATGTTCATCCTGGCTATCTACACCTGGCTGGACATAGCTTCACCTGTTCATCCTGGCTATCTACACCTGGCTGGACATAGCTTCACATGTTCATCCTGGCTATCTACACCTGGCTGGACATAGCTCCACCTGTTCATCCTGGTTATCTCCACCTGGCTGGACATAGCTTCACCTCTTCATCCCGGCTATCTACACCTGGCTGGACATAGCTTCACCTGTTCATCCTGGCTATCTACACCTGGCTGGACATAGCTCCACCTGTTCATCCTGGTTATCTACACCTGGCTAGACATAGCTTCACCTGTTCATCCTGGCTATCTACACCTGGCTGGACATAGCTTCACCTGTTCATCCTGGTTATCTCCACCTGGCTGGACATAGCTCCACCTGTTCATCCTGGCTATCTCCACCTGGCTGGACATAGCTTCACCTCTTCATCCCGGCTATCTACACCTGGCTGGACATAGCTTCACCTGTTCATCCTGGCTATCTACACCTGGCTGGACATAGCTCCACCTGTTCATCCTGGTTATCTACACCTGGCTAGACATAGCTTCACCTGTTCATCCTGGCTATCTCCACCTGGCTGGACATAGCTCCACCTGTTCATCCCGGCTATCTACACCTGGCTGGACATAGCTCCACCTGTTCATCCTGGCTATCTCCACCTGGCTGGACATAGCTTCACCTGTTCATCCTGGCTCGGCAAACGTGCAACCGATTAAGCCGCGATGAGCGGATCTCACTAAGTCAAGCTGCGCTTTTTCACTTATCCTGGAGATCTTTATTCTACTTTCGTGCAACAGGCCCCAGGAGTTTATTGTTTATTTACATGGTTGTTAGTTTACATGTCACCAAGGCTACATCATCATGTGAGGCGGAAAAACCATGACGCAGCAGACGTCAGTTGACACGTGATGACGCACTTAGAAGCACGTCCAGCTACGCTCTCGTTCATTCATTCATTGCCGGAGGATCACACTACAACCGGTAGTTTCTGTCTTTCTATCGGATAATTTCATGGTTCAATTACATATCTTCGTGCTTTGCTTCACTTTTACACTCTGGACGGACTTTGTGCTTTTTAGCACGGCAGCACAGATGGACGTTAAAGGTAAGCTCATGTGTGTCGCTAGGTAAACTATCAGGTAGCTTATATTTTCTTTAATTCAAATTTCACCGGGCCGAGCTCAACGTTACGACAGATAGATAGATAGATAGATAGATAGATAGATAGTGATCCCAAGAAAAATGGGAAATTACGGTGTTACAGCAGCACACGTACATCAGTCACAGAATATAAATATAAATGAGATACTAGGAAAAATATATATACATGAAATAATAATAATTGGGATAAAATAAAGGAACAAATATTTGAATATATATCGATGGGAAAACCAAAATGTGCAACTGCTTAAATAATATGCTAAAATGTATGCTACATGTAAATAAACCAACTGTGCAGGTTGCACTTAGCGCAGTAGTGTGGTGTCTAAAAGTCTTATCTAGCACCCAGTGATGACTGGAGTGAGTAGAGACTGTGTCTGAGCCATAGACTGTAACGTTATATTTATTAATATCAATGGTCTATGGTCTGAACATGTTCTACTGATAGTTTTATCAATAAACGCTTAATTTGAATTAATATTAGACGTTTTCGATGTGGCTTCGCTGTTAACTGTTTAGCTATTTAACTGTTTTTTTTTTATTTATTTATTTATTTATTTTTTAATCTACTAACATTAGATATATATCTAACACTCGGACAGTGTTTGGCTATTATTCTGAATATGTTTAAATAATGGCTGCTAGCGTTATGTTTACTAGAAGTGTGAAGTTGAAACTGACGCAATGTTACCATAGCTACGTGTAAAGTGTTATGTTTGTCTATGATTTGTTTCCTAGCCTTAACCAGTTAAACCAGTTTGTCACCACTCCCTAATGTCAGTCAAGTGCAGATTTGAATCGAGATTTTTGACGATTGACGCTGAGTTTATGGAGCTAGATTTGTTTCTTTATTACATGCGAGAAAATAAATGATCTGAGATTCAATGTACTGTACTTCCTGTCGAACCTACTCGTCTTCAGAAAATGCAAAAAATGTGTTTTTTAGAGGAACAACTAACCTTAAATTAGAGGCAATTAAAGACCACGAGTCCTCCAAGTCTCATATCAAGTGCACTGCCATACAGCTGGCAAAGATGGGACCCCAGGAGCAGAGTGTGGCAATAAAGGCAATTTTTTTTTTTCACATCACTTTTTATTTGCTTATATTAATAAAATAATGTATTAATAATACAAAATTATGTACTGAAGCAATTCAAAAATATGCTAGACCACTTTTTTTTATGAATTTGAATTCCGGAAAAAAGTGGCTGGTAAAGTTGAGCATCCACCAGCCACAGTGAAAGTTAATTTCCCACCCTGCTACTTGAAAACAAAGAGGATTGTCTTTGGAATCGGCTTTGGCCGCGACTCTGGACAACTTGGAGTTAGGCTCTGAAGTCATTCTTATAAAAGGAAGATTTTTTTTTTGGAGTTTAAAGTTGAATCTGTCAACCAGCGTTGGCTGTAGTGCTATGCTACTGTGTGCAGAGGAAATTTGGTGATAAGAGGTGTAGGTTAATGAATAAACAGGTTAGTCAGTCCACTATGACTAATCAGGAAGACACTCTCAAAACTCAAACCACAATACTTCTTTGTTGTTCTGACAAATGGTGCCATCTTGTGACCTATGTCCTCTCTCTGTCCTGTAATAAGTACCACAGAGGAAGAAGTATCACCCTCTCTGTCTCCTCAACAGGAACATTTGTAGTGAATGTGACACAGACGTCCTATCAGGCAGAGGAGAACCAGGACATCACACTGGAGTGGACCTTCACCACCAACCCTCACAGCTCCTCCACCTCTCTTAATATCTTCTGTGAACTGTTAACTGTCCTCAAGAATCCAGTCCTGTTTTATCTCCGTGAAGGAGTCGAGGTCCCAGAGTCTCAGCGTGAACACTTTGCAGGACGAGTCCAGTGGGACAAAGACGTCGTCACAGAAGGACGACTCAGACTTAATGTGTCCAGACTCAGGACTGGAGACTCGGGACTGTACAAGTGTCAAGTGGCCACAAGTTATGGGAGGAGCTCTGGTAGATGTTGGCTCAATGTCACTGGTAAGTTGATTCATCATTTGTTTCTTTTGATTGCTAATGCTTGTCAAACTTTTAGACACCGATATTGAGATAACTGTCTAAAACAAGGTGAAAAAGAGACGCAAACCTACCACAAAGAAACAGAAATTGACTATGAGATGACAAACGACCGCAGAGAGCAAAAATAACCCCAAAGATAACACAAATGACCAAAAAGAGTTGCAACACATCTACAAAGAGAAATCAAATGTAAGGGGGAAGTTGCTTTGTTGTTGAATTGTCACATTTTCTTGAGGAATGACGCCTAAACCACCCTCGCCAGATATGCTACACCTTAGTCTTCCTCAAAGTTGAGTTATGACACATTTCTTTTTTAAGATTATTAGATAGAGAGACAGCAGAGAGAGATGGGGGATGACACGCAGCAAAGGGCCGTAGGCTGGACTCGAACCCCGGCCGCTGCAGGACTCAGCCAACACAGGGCAAGCACACTAACTGAGTGAGCTATATTTGGAAATAAATCTTATACGGTTGGAAAGCCTGTTCCCTTTCAAACGGTGCCTCATCTGATTTTTCATGGGTGCAACCGACTAACTCAGCTCTGCTGCTCATCCCACAACTGCATGTTCCCTACAAATGGGGCACTGTTTGAAAGGCAAGGCAGCTTTCCTTGTAGAGCACATTTCAGCAACAGGGCAACTCAAAGTGCTTTACACAAAAACAGTCTTCAACGGTATAAGCTTTATTGCCAAAAAGCATCATTAGAGAGACAGAGATAATCTCCCAAAACAGCAACAGACTTCATTACTTTTTGTGCAAAGTTTATATATGTTAAAAGCATGTCAAGAAACTATACATATGATACGGTTCGTATTAGTTGCCCCAGTGAGGAACGTTACTAGAACACGTAAATGAGCTCTTCTGTAGAGTTTTTTTTTTTATGTATTTTTTTATTTTTTATTTTTTTTGTGTTCAGAATCCTACAACTTAGGGATCGTTTGTCCTATAATGTGTTTTTAATTCATTACAAATCTTTCTTTTTTTTTATAGAGCCACGCTCTGTTAAAACCTTGATGACAGAGACGCTGCTACATCCCAAAATACTCAAGACTCCAGCTCCAGATGATGAGACGGGGGTTAAAGGTGAGAACACGACCAACTCTGAGAAGATGGAAGCAAAATATTATTAGAGGACGCTGAGTCAGGGTATAGGTGGACACTGAGTCAGGCTGAGTCATGGTATAGGTGGACGCTGAGTCAGGCTGAGTCAGGGTATAGGTGGACACTGAGTCAGGGTATAGGTGGACGCTGAGTCAGGCTGAGTCATGGTATAGGTGGACGCTGAGTCAGGCTGAGTCATGGTATAGGTGGACGCTGAGTCAGGGTATAGGTGGACGCTGAGTCATGCTTACTGGGGCTGGGACGATATGCTCTTGTCCCGATTTGATTGTTTCAAGATACATGGGCGCAGATTGGGTTTCCATTTATCGCAATTCTAAGTATTGGGGTTCCTTTTTAATAAGACTTCTAGAGACAATATATCGAGACAAACTGATATGATGTGGTCGCCGTTACCGTAGAAACAAAAAATATTTAGCCGATTCATATAGATTCTGGGAGAAATAAATAAATTAAAAAAAGTTCTTGATAACATGAAGAACCCCCTCCATATACCCCTCTATGAGTACATACGTGTGCGTGGTGTTCCAGTTACTGCAGCTTTGGTTTGTCTGTTTCTCCACCAGGTGGCCGTCTCTACCTCAGCGTACCGATCCTCGGCCTGTTTGCCTGCGTCTTACTCATCCTGGGGGTTGGAGTCGGTGGATTTTTGCTCCGATTAAGGTGTCAAAACCAACCCGTGAGTGTAAAGGACTTGGTCGTCTAAGAGAACGCAACGGCACTACCTTCACTCCTCGGTCCGGACCTCCAACGTGCTCCGTGCACAAGATGGCAACTGTTGACGTTTGAAGTTGGGCCAGTACTTCTGGTGAAAACTTCCGATGATTTGACAGCGAGAACTGGAGACAACACCGACCGAGTTTTACCAGAGATAATTAATAATGGAAGAAGTAAGAAAACTAATGAGTGTTTTTAAGATTAAAGAGAGGCGACTTGCCTTTCACAGGGTGACAGCCTCAGGACTTCATTGTTGTGTGCCCTTGTGTACCGTTTCATCACGGTACAACAAAGAAGTCAGCTTTCATCTATTTCCTGTTGACGCTACGGTACGGGCTGAGGGGATGCAGAAGATCCGGAGGGATGACTTCAACCCGACTTAAAACACCCGGGTCTGTAGTCTGTATTTTAAGAAGACTGATTTTAATGTGACTGGCGGGGGGGTTGAGGAGGCTGAAGAAGGGAGCTGGGCCACTTTACTTTACCTGGAAAGGGTACAAACTAGCTGTGCCAAGACCGAGCGTCTGGGACCGGTGTCCGCGGGCCGAGAGTCCCGCACCAGAGTCCGACTCTGAGATGGAGGCCGAAATGGCGCCAGACCATGACTACTGTGTAGTCCCTCAAACAGGAGCGAGGGCGAGTAATTTGGCAGACGAGAACGAAGCTCTACCTCTCCAGATTAGGGAGCTACAACAGCAGTTGGAAGTCCTCGAACTTGACCAGCGTTTTGGGATAGAGCGCCTGTCTGCATTGGATGACTATGTGGCTTTTATACCAGGTTTGCATCTTACAGGAGTTTCATGGCATTTTGGAGATTAATTGAACCTGCTGTGATCCACAAGATGGTGCGACCAAGACCGCCTCTGCCAGCATCAGCGCAGTCCATCAACCAGCATCGGTAGGTAACACATCTATCATGACGTGCATAGGGTTGTAGCCCTAACTAGGACTCTAAAATCAGACTTACTGCCACATGTGCAAAACCACAAATACAACTGTTTTATGTGATAACTGAAAATGCACAAATGCACAAATAAAGTGTAAAAATTCTCACTGAGATAACACACACACAGACTCAGTCAGTCAAAACACAGTTAAAACACTAGCATCAATACAGAAAATACTTTCTCATTTTCACAGTTTGTACAATTTGAGTGACTTCACACTACTCAATAGTTTCTTTAAATAAGATATAGATTTTACAGTACTAATTTTACGTAAGGTAAACAAGACGGAATGAAAATCTGTTTGCTTCAATATAGTAATTTGTCTAATTTATGGAATTGCTGGAAGAAAAAACTGTGTCTGCATCATCTCTAATCACTAATGAATGTGATGTTTTCAATGCTTTCCCCTCCATTACTTTCTGAACAACAGGAAGTACAGTTTTACATTTATTTTTTTATAGCAGTGTATGTAACGTCAGACATCTGACCAGGACACGTTGGTATCTTTGCTCTTTTACCTGTTTTTCTCAAATGCTCCAGTGTATAATTGTTTCATTCTTATTTGGTGTTTATATACAAGAAAAGGCTTGCTGCGCTTTCTCTATATAAATACTGTAAAGATCTTATTTCTTAACCCTCATGTTGTCCTTGGGTCAAATTTGACCCGTTTTCAGTTTTTTTTCTGCACAAAAAAATGGGCCGTCGAAATGTCAACGTTAAATATCAAAAAGCTTTGGCAAAAACATCAAAAAAAGAACCCACAACATTGCAAAAGTCACAAAAACATTCAGAAAAAGTGATAATAATGTTGAAAAAAGTGACCAAAATGGGGTTTGACGGAAAGACAACACAAGGGTTAAAAACCATTCATTGTGTCATTGTTAACATTACATTAGCTTTGGGCTTTTACTAACTGGAAATGAAAATGAAAACCAGAGATGACATTAGAACATGTAGAATATAATAAGGAAATATTAAATAACACTTATTCAATGATCCAAAATCAACAATCCACATAGCTTTTTACACTCAGGCCCTCATTTCCATCTAACCCTAGTTGGCGATAACGAATGAATGAATGTGTTTGCGATCAATTTCAAACTTAGTTTGGTAGTTGTCAATAAAACTAGAAAGTAACATCTTGTATCCTTTTTCCAGTTACCTCCGTGGGGCAGAGCATCCCTTTCGGACCAGTTTGGGGACATCGGATATGGTTAGCCTGGGCGGGTCTTGGAGACATCGAGTGTAAAACGTCGCCATCTTACCAGAAGTACACACCCACACACTCGAGGGAGCGGAAGTAGAGCGGAGGTAGAGTCTTGCACCAAGCCTATTCCACTACACGATGGAAGACAAGGACAACGAGGTTGTCTCTGTCTTCTCCGCCAGACGGGGAGGATTGAGAGAGAAATACAACATTCACAACACTAACTGGTGGTGGTTCTGTTGTTATGACAACACAGACCGGTCTGCTTATCCCTTGTTACCGAGTTAAGTCCCCGTGGTAACTTATGCTGACCGTGGTTTGTATTATTTTACAACATTTTTAAACGTGTGAATGTAGCGGAACGGGTTGACTACAAACGTTATTTGGTTGATTAAGTTTCTTTTCCCTTATTTGTTGTTTTGTTTTCTATTTAGTTAAAAGTTGCAGCTTTATTTAGTTTGGTTTTCTTTCCATTAGTTAGTTTTCTATTCAGATTGTCCTTTTCATCCTAATTTTGTATATTTATTTATTTATTTTCTTTCTGTTGAGTGAATCCCCATTATTTTTGTGTCATTTTCTGTCCCCGTTTCAGTTGCTGAGAACCGAAGGTGGTGGTGTCTTCTTCCTCTGTGCTGTGTTGCCCCGTTTTCAATGCTGTGTTCACTGTTGGATGTTTTTTGCGTTTAATCACAGGTGACTCTCCTTGGGATCAGCAATTATATAATTTCCCCTCCACGAGGTATGAATGTATTTTAAAGTGTTAATTATTTAAATAAAATGTGATTAAAATTGAACCTTGTCTCTGGCTAAATTTGCATACGTACGTGTGTCCGAATTGTATCAATAACATTGCAGTTAGTAAGTAAAATCCTTCTCTGGGTGAATTCCCAGGGTGGTGTTGTCGGTGTTTTTGGGGCAGGTTCCACCTAGACCACAACCTCCTCTGTTCTGTCCGGTCTCGTGCCGCCACACAGGTACGAGTTGGTGTCAGTTATCCCAGTGAGGCGGCAACCCTCCCTGGTTTACGCACAATATATATCATCCAACTTTCACTTATCAAAATTCACAGCGATTGATGCCAAATGTAGTTTTTATTTCTTTTGCCAGCCTGACAAGCCAGACCCACATCCAGATGTCGGGTCAGGGAACTCGCCATTGGCTGGGCTCAATCCGAGGGGCGGGATAAACAGTTGTCTTTCAAATTCCCTCTGCACGCAATTGGATAGCGCTCCAACCAACCAGAGTAATGAAGAAGGTGACTTAGCCAGAGCAGCAGCAGCCATCTTTGTTTTCAAGGAGCAGGGAATTCACGCAGAACCCTCGCAACTTTGCCGTCTTACGATAAGCCCGCCCACTGCCTCTATACACGATGTGATTGGCCTGACTAGAGTGAGACTTTTTTTCCCAGCTCACAAGCCATCTTGGAGTTGCTAGACGACCCTGGCTGCAAATTACATTAGCTGCCGCTAGGGTGCGTCTAGATTTCTAGGCTACATTTTTGCGATAATGACACTGAAACATTGGTACATCTATTATTCCATGAGGCTTTGTTCAAACGTGGAATAATTTATATTATACAAAACGATGAGACATGTTAAAGAAGACTGTAAGAGAGGCTTCACTGGTTTTGACTACAAAGAGGAATTACAAAAAAAGTATTAACCTTGTGTTATTAGGTAAATATAGTCATAAATCTTCAAAAATCTAAGCCATGCTTTAAGACAGTGCTTTAATCCCCAACGTCTCCTTCAAGGCAGCGCGGCAATGGTTATGTTTAGGGTTAGCTGCCTGGAAGGCGACGCTGGGGGCTTAAAACACCATTGAGCCTTTAACCCTTGTGTTGTCTTCAACACTATTGCTTTTTTTGACATTTTTGTCACTTTTTCAATGTTATGGGTGTTTTTTGATATTTTTATTGTATTTCGACAGCCCATTTTTGTGGCAAAATAAATAATTGGGTCAAATTTGACCCAAGGACAATATGAGGGTTAAGACCAAATGGCCCTGAGCTCAGAACGCATGTGGAGTAGACGCCGGGCCTGACCAGATATAAGAAAGTTTCTTCCTTTGTCCTATAAAAATCTACTGTTAAAGAGTATCTTAAGTCATTTTTCTGTACTTACGCTGAAGTGCTGTAAAACTGAAACTTTGAGAGAACTCCATTCTTTGATAAATAATTTTCCCAACAATTTGACTGTACATATGAGTCACTGAAATGCTGTGTAGGTAAAAAAAAAAAAAAAAAAGCCTGTTAAATTACATGAAGATTCAAAGCTGTGTATGTTGAGCTGTCAATGCTTATAAAAATCTTTAATTTAATGTTGTTGCTTAATAAAATGTATTCATAGATAAATGCCCTGGTTTACACATCAAAGAAATCTGCGTTGTTCCAACATAACGGGTCCATATTTGACAAGATGTGTTGGGTTGTACGGTGCCTTGCTCAATAACGCCTGGCAGTGCCCAGGAGGTGAAGTGGCATCTGTCCAGAAACTCTGCCTACAGTAGTTTTATTCTCTCCAAAACAAGTGAACTTTTTTTTTTTAAATCACAAAAAATGGGCCTTCACAATAAGCACGGAAAATATCAGTATTATAAATATCAAATAACTTGAAAAAAGCATCAAAAAAGCACCCACAACATTGAAAAAGTGACAAAAATGTCAAAAAAGCGATAATAGTGTTTCCATGGTTGACGGGAAGACAGCACAAGGGTTTTAAAAAAATAAATTTAATGTTACTTCAGACACGTTTCTGGTGTGCAAAGACAGAAAAATGCACGCAACAGAAACACCATGCTCACGCCAAGCAGGCAGTGTGCAGGAGGCCTTACATGAGGACTAGTAATACACCAGCAAATAGCTTTGTAACGCCGGGAACACGCCGCACGCTGAAGCACCACGACTAGCGTTGAAGCGTAGATTTGTGCCTGACGCACAGTTCACCGCGCCGGTCACCAAGCTATCCTTCTCTCCACTCTACAAAACCTCTCTCTCTTCCAGCCCGTGACTGTCTGCCCCTCCGTCTCTCTTTCCTCGTGCCTGATCGCAGACTGTTATCATGAAATGGCGTATGTATGACACGCCAATTTATGTGCCATTATTGGCGTGTTATCAACACGCATACTCGCTTTTTAGCGTGCATCTCAACGCCGTTTGACTTACATTACCTTGCAATTGCGTGTCAATTGACACCATCGGGAGTACTATGAAAGGGTGAAAATCTGCGTAGGGAGGGTGGTTGGGGTGGTGCACGGGTCAAACACAGGACTTTTACCCAGGAGACCCAATCTAACCCGCCCGCTGTATACGGCGCTCAACATGCGTACAGATAAGACGCCACTTGGCTTTAGAAAGTGGGCACGTATGTTTCTGCAAAGTCATGGTATCACGTTGCTGATCGCGTGTCTCGCTGTAGACGCATCGGAGACGTCAAGACAGCCAAAATCACCATAAATCTGGGCATTTTATTTTAAAAAACGACTATTTGCAGTGCTTCAGCGTGCAGAGTGTACCTGTAGAAAATGGTCAACACATTTGTTAGGTCTCCATTGGTGCACATTGACCAGGAAACTCCAACTAAAAGCATAACATGTTGGTCGATTTGAAACATAATTTACTGAAATTATCGGCAAGTTAATATCAGCTTTATTCACTCAAGTTTGATTCAGAAGACAGACATGATATATAATATACATTAAAAAGATAGAATAATACAGCGTGCAAAATATACATAAAGGTCCATTCACATTTCCATTTTGGCAGCTTGTAACAGGCATCTTTGGTTAGCTCATAATAGACAGACTTCTCTTCATTAATCCTTTTGGGATTACTCCCAAATTGAAAATTCCAGCAGCAGTTTTAGTATTATTTTTTAAAAACAACAACAATAAGAACATTTGTCAAAGAAACAAAGAAAAGAATATAAATTATTAAATGGCCCCTAATACATTATTGCATAGAAATGTTGCTCCAGCAGGTGAGAGCATTTCCTGAGTTTACTTGATTTAGTATTGCTCTCATTACATTCTCGTGACATCACTTGTTTAATGCTTTTTAATGCTGGGTTGTACTAAGATAGCAGCTCCATGGGGGTCTAGTCTCAAACTGAAAGCTCTAACCTCCTCTGAATCGCAACAATCCTTCATGTGGTAGATCTGGAGAGTGTCCCTTTATATATTTGTAGCATGTCTTTATAAAGTGCATTTAGAGCATTTCCTATATAGTTTTCAAATTAAGTAAACTTTTGACACATTTCATGCTCTATATCATTTCAATGTAGATTTGACTTTGGCTTAGTTCAGTTTCTCCATCGTTCTCAATATTAAAACTAAGGCACAGAGTGTTTAGGCTGCTTATTTCAACAGTTATCAGTGCAATTCGTTATATGTGAACAACCCTACATTTTATTTAAGAACAGTTAATGCTACCTAATTATATAAAATAAAAAATGTAGTAAGGGGTCCCTGATCCACCTCTCTCTCTCTCTCTCTCAGTAAAGGGGTCCTTGATCGAAAACATTTTCTCTTCTCACAATTCTCAAAATAAAGGCTTCTGAATGGTAAAAACACTGGCATGGAAGCTGCATGGCGGCTATAACCGTACGGCCACACCGCCGCCGCCGTGAGCGTCTAAAGTTACAGGAAGTCATTTTCACTGGAAGCTTCTTTCAGCTGCAAGGAGGCGAATCTGTCGCCGTCGCGTTTTGATCGTCAATCAGAGAGTTGGAATTTTTCAACTTTATGGTAATGAGCTATGACGCGGTTCAGCGGCTAAAGCCAGCAACCAATCGGATTAGAGACGTCCTTCGCGCTGGCTGATCCCGGAGAAACATACAATGTGAACTTTGGTTCCTACCAAAACATTCATTCTGAGGACAAGCTCATAATTGCCGTTGCTGGGTTACCTATCGTTTATAATATAAAGTTGTTTGTACATAGGGACCAGTTAGCGTTAGCAAGGTTACCTCCTCTTCCTCTGCTTTGCCCCCAGAGAATTTGCGCCCCCCCATGAGAGAGAGACATTATGGCTTTCAAACAAGTAAAGTGGCAGTTGTTTTCTCACAGAAAATAAGGTAAGGCTGTTGATTTTCAAGTAGAAAAAATGTAACTTGGACCATTTTTCTTCAATTTGACCCAAATACCATACAAGGGTTAACAATAGCAAAAGACTGGCCATAAAGACTAAAGATGAAGACCTGCTTCACGGTTGTTTTCCCGGACGGTTCGGTGCTGCTCTCTTCCAGCGGCATGCCTTCCTCTGCCGCGTTTGGGTTGTTTGGTTCTATTGGGAGAAGAGAAGGTGAGAGTTCACAAGGCAGGTAATAAAGATAGATCTCCAAAAAGTAAGTATATTATCCATCAAACATCTGTCCTAGCTTTTTGTCTGTTTTGATAGGACAGATGAAGACCTGAACCTGGACGCTGCAGTAAGGACTGAGCCTTGGTACATCCGAACTTCTTCCTACTCCTTTTTGAACATGGGAATTGCTTATTTGAATAAGTCACAATCATTATGGAAGATTGTGCTGAGATGTACAGTACATGTCCTTATGTATCTTCATTTTATTATAATATATATTCTACATGTTCACACACTCAACCAGGTGAGTTTCCATGGTGCCCCGTCAGTTTTCTTTTGACAAAACCAGTTAATACATTTAGCTTTTTCTTGTACATTTGTTTTGAATTTGGAGCGATTTCAGCCCCTTGACTACGGCAATAACCGCGTCTCATTTTCAATATTTCATTTACACGACATTGAAGTGATAGCAAACGGCGAAGTGCTGGCTAACGAGGCCTTTGAGCTGATGAATCAACTGTGAGAGTTTTTTCGCCCATCAAAGCACAAAGGGCCCCCCCCGTGAGTCGCATAGCGTCTAAGAAAATACATTTTTAAGGACCGTTCAGTATTCATGGTGTGGACCACCGGAGGATAACAGGATTGTCATATCCATAGCAACCAGTTCACGTGCTGAATGGGTTAATACCCAGTGGGCTTTGTTGAATGGTCTCAATGTTTCATTGTTTTATTTCATGTGAATACTAGTTTACCAGAGGAGTAACTTAGTATTTGAAGTAATGCAGAAGTATGCATTTAGTTCCCATGTTTATTGTGTTTCCATAACAATATTAGTGGTAAATCTACTGAAATGGCACCATAACAGTGGAGTGGGAAGTGTAAGATGAGAAAGCAGAGGTTAGTCACGTATGTCATGGTTGTAGAAAAATGTATTACTGGCAAAGTGAGGGTTAAGTCTTTATTGACTAAAGACCCCAAAACTCCTCCAGTAGCCCCTTACATAAAAAAACAAACAGTCACTTAATGATACCTGATAATGTTGTATTTTTTGTCATCCCCCCTTCTCTCCCCCCTCTCATGTCCTTCCGTCAAAAAACAGGCCAAAAAACACACAAAAATAACTAAATAAAAAGGAGTGTGGACACTGAAGTAGTTGTCTGTTAAAAAGGAAGGAAACGTTTTCTAATTGCTTGCTCTGTAAATTATAGATTAAAGTGTTTTGTGATAACTTCTGTTATGATGTGACACTATAAGTAAAACAGAATTATAGTATCTCAAAAAAACTTAACAGAAAGCCCCGTCACCACATCACCACCTGGCCTACCTGTGGTGGAGCAGGGCCGCCGCTTTCCAGAACAACAAAACCAAACTGAAACAAGAGGAGTATGGAAGGATGAGGAGGGGGACAACCTGCACAGAAATGCACATCATCTCTATCCTCATTCATAATTTAAGATGCTACAAATGATATCCAGCAATAAAAAAAACTGATTTAGAACAGAAGTACTCAGACTTGTTTCTATGGAGATGATACACTGTCTTGTCTCATTGGTGTAAACTGGCAGGTGGTTTCAGGTTGTCTTGTTTGCAAGTCTTTGGTCTTAACGGGGCTTGAAAGGTTAAGCATCAAAAGTGGAAGAAAAAAGCAAAATGAATGAAAACGGTATGACTTACAGATCAGCGCTACGGCTACAACTACGATTGCGGCTCCGACAACTATGGCAACTATAATACCAGCTGACCAAGGGTCCACATGATTCGGGCCAGTGTTGTCTCCCCCACCTGAAAGAATAGAGGAAAGAGGTTAAGGTTAGTGCCACGGCAGAATTCAACATAACACCGTCATAATGCCGGACTACTACCCGCAGAACACATATAGGTAAGAGGTCTCGACGAGTCTCCACTTCTGAGCTCGGCAAACTCACCTTCAAACTTCAGCACAGCGATGCAGATGACTTCCGGTTGGCTTCCAACGTCGCCACTCGACACTCGACATTCGTATGTTCCAGCGTCGCTGGCGTTGACTCCCTTCAGAACAATAGAAGCGCTCCGGTCCGTGCTGGGATTGCTGCGCACCACTCGACCATCCTGGTCGCAGTTCAATACGTGGCCGCCTCTCTGCCTAAAAAGACACTCGTCTTGTTTCATTTCAGATTTGCGCCACTCAAACGTTTTCAGTGCGTTATTGCTGAGACACGGGATGGTAACATCATCTCCGGCCTTACATGTGATCGTCTGTTTATCTGAACAAGAAAAAACAGAAACAGTTCTATGAGTTTAAAATCGTCAAACAGATTTAAAGTGCCCATATTATGAAAAATAAATCGCTTTTTCTGGGATTTGGGGGGTTATTTTGTGTCTCTGGTGCTTTATACATACACATACACACATATTTACATACATATATATACATACATACATACACACACACATACATACATACACATACACACTTAGAAAAAAACATCCATGGTGTTTTGAGTGATATCAGGTTTCTGAGTGTCCTCTGTCTTCAGTCTCCGGGTGAGCTGTCCAACATCTGCACGGCTTTCTACGTCACTAGAGACGAGGTGGCTAACCATAGCATGCTAGCTCGTTCTCAATGGAAAACTCTGCTCCAACAGCCACTAGTGGACCAGAATCTCCAAAAGAACTACTTCCTGTCCCTGTTCTACTTCCTGTCCCTGTTCTACTTCCTGTCCCTGTTGTGCAGGTATTCCACAAGTGTCCCTGGTCTAGAAGAAGTCTCCCAGCTGATCCTGCCTTGGACTGACCAAAGCTGGAGAAAGAGTTATCAGCTGATGGGAGATGTCTCACTCTGGAGATAAAACTAGTGAGATGTCTCACTCTGGAGATAAAACTAGAGAGATGTCTCACTCTGGAGATAAAACTAGAGAGATGTCTCACTCTGGAGATAAAACTAGTGAGATGTCTCACTCTGGAGATAAAACTAGTGAGATGTCTCACTCTGGAGATAAAACTAGAGAGATGTCTCACTCTGGAGATAAAACTAGAGAGATGTCTCACTCTGGAGATAAAACTAGAGAGATGTCTCACTCTGGAGATAAAACTAGAGAGATGTCTCACTCTGGAGATAAAACTAGAGAGATGTCTCACTCTGGAGATAAAACTAGAGAGATGTCTCACTCTGGAGATAAAACTAGAGAGATGTCTCACTCTGGAGATAAAACTAGAGAGATGTCTCACTCTGGAGATAAAACTAGAGAGATGTCTCACTCTGGAGATAAAACTAGAGAGATGTCTCACTCTGGAGATAAAACTAGAGAGATGTCTCACCGCATCATAAAGCTACATACATGCTGGAAGAGCTATCATTTTACACAGTGAAACATCTGAAGGGCAACATATTTCAAGATCATTCTCCTGCTGAGCTCACCTGTGTTCCCAACAGCGTCAGTAGACCATATAGCGAGCAGCAGAAGGAAGGGCCAGTGCATTTCCACGGCTGGAAGGAGTTTGTTGTTGAGAACCAGGCAGCTGGAGAAAGAGGAGAGAGGGTTAGACAGACAGACTGGCCCATGACAGTTTTTTTGTGTTGTCGTAGCAACGTAGAGCGTCGATGAGCTTGTTTCTTGTGAATGTAGAAACTAGTAAACGTGGAGAACTCGCCGTTCATCGTCTAAAATATTCACTAAAGTTTAACATTGCGTTATTTCACCGTTTAATTAAATGGATGTATATAGAGAACCAGAGATTTAATCATTATGTCGTGCAACTAGCTATTGGCTAACGTTAGCAAGCTATAATGTTGCTAACCTTAGCCGATAGCCCCGGCTGTTTGGGTACAGAGACGTTAACGTTACGATTCTTTAAACTCTTTATTTTTTGTCCCTTCTTCTTCTTCTTGGCTTTCCTGCAGTCTAGAAGCCTCTCACAGGACCGTTTAAGTAACATTTCAAAGTATTGTCAAATTCAGTGGAGTAGTCCTGTTGCAGAGATGTAATCCATGACGGTTTCCACTATCTCAAATTGATATTCAGGGGGATTTAGTAAGGATTGCAATGTCATGTTCTGTATTCCCATTTTTGCATTAAAAGACAGTCCAAAATAATTTGTAAATGTATCACATAATACTCTGAATAAAATGTTTTATCATATTGAGTGAATCCAAACAATACATTTTCCCAAAAGTAAAGTAATGTGAATTGAGCGTTCAGTTTCTATGCTCCTCATATCTGGAATAAACTCCCAGAAACCTGCAGATCTGCTGCTACTCTCAGTTCTTTTAAATCAAGGCTGAAGACCTTTCTTTAAATAATGTTCATTTCTTTAATTTCTTATACGCACTGTAACTTTTATGTTTTATCTGTTTTTATTTTATTTTATTTTTAATTGTTTTTATATAAAGAACTTTGCCCTGTTGCTGAAATGTGGTATATAAATAAAGCTGTCTTACCAGTGATTCAAAAAAGTACAGCTGATATCAATGTCTTTTTTCATTTTCTGCTGGTTATGGTTAGTTGGTTAAAATATGTGAAGCATTTTGAAAGAAATCTCTTTAACTTCGTTGGTTAAGAAAAACTTGTGTGCCAATATGCCTAACCTTTTCCCAACAAATCTCTTCAACATATGAAGACCAGTACGATAAAGCAGCAGGTGTAGGCTAGAAAGAGTTGACGAGTTGTCTTATTCTTACTTTAGCAAAAAACAAGCAAAATACAGATGTTTCTTTCACATTTAACAGTATAGGGTGATCACCAACTCCATTAAGACCTTTAATGAGTACAATGCCAGCTATGAATTGCACCAATAACAATACAGAAATAGAAAAAGCTGGACACACTGGTTGAGTAATTGACTTGTATGTTTTTGTCAACCCATGCTGAAAGAAAATGGATTTGTTTTTATTCAAATATATTCGTTATTCCAAATATAAAACCTACGAGGAGTGAAATTCTGCTCGTAAATCAAAGACCAAGGCAGCAGCATTTGTTTATGAAATTAAGATAGTTTAAGATGAATTTTGCCAATATTATAGGTGCATACCAACTGAGGAAAACAAGCAGGTTGGAAGCTTTAAGTAACGTTTAATCCAATTAATTTTGAAAGTGTTATTTAAGGTAGTCAAGTCTAGAATGCTAAGGCCACCTTTACTGTACTCATTCATTAAAACAGACTCTCAGATAATGAGATAATTTCAAAATCATGCGGTAGATGCTAGATCGGATCCATAGACATATAAAGAGTAGACGCCGCATTGGCAGGCTGAGCGCGAGAAATCCAGCCGCCATCTTGGACCGGTCATACTCGTTACTTAGCAGCAGAAGATATAAGATGCCAGAGCACTCTGCAGCATATTCCTGCTCAAATCGGCAGTTTTTTTTCTATCTGATCTCTCTCACTCTGGGTTCTGTAAAGCATTTTGTATCTGTGTTTTGAAAATTGCTACATAAGTTAAGTTTTGTGAGTTTTCAAGGGAGATTCAACCAATAAATGTGCAGTTTAAATAAAAACTGACACTTTTCATTTCATACTGATACTTTAAACAAGTACTGGTACACGTGCTTTGGTAGGGGTGCAAGATATATCAACGCAGTATCGTTACACAGCAGATCGTTATATGAGTAATTATGACCTATACATTATTCTGGGGGTCCAAAAGCAGCACTAATGTATGCTTATGTTGTTATTACATTGTGATTGTCCCTGGTTCCAAGTTTTGATCTCGGACGTCTGGTGACTTTATATCATATCAGAATATTCTTACTGTTAAGCACAATAAGAATATTAAAATACGCCTAACCATGTGTCCTGTATCATAGCTACATGTATGACCTTTGCAGCAAAAAAAAACGCGTGAAAATCAGTTCTGTATTCAGTGAGGGTGATTAATTAACCGCGCGGACAGCTCATTGCACCTGCCAAACACATTACACTGAGTGGAGCGGGTGACCGGTCCAAGATGGCGGCCCCACGGCTCGTCGGCGCCAATAGGCAGTAGCGGTCGATGCGGCGTCTACTCTTTATACGTCTATGATCGGATCCACTAGACTGGACGTACCGACGTCATCACGGGCAGTGTTGCCAAGTCCGCTTATTCTAAGCGACTTTGGGCTTGTTTTTCTGTAAAGTCGCTTACAAATATCGGTAGTCGCGGGTCGCGGTTTTCTTGGGCTTGTTGCTAAAGTGTAGTTGCTTATTTGGGTTTGTTCCCAGCTCCATAATAAGTTGTCAAGCAGATATTTTCTATATGTTATTTAAACGTAGGAGTTTGTCTTGCCTGTTCCTCGGTTCCGCCCCTTTCCCCATACACACTAGAGACAGCAGAGTTATTTCCCGCCCACTTCCTGCTTCTAATTGGCTCTGACCCAGATCGCAACGAGTAATAGCCAATCAGAGGCAGAGCAGGGCAGTCTGTTTTTTTCTGGTTAGGGAAATGCGCGAGTAGCAACTGATGGTGACTGGACTGTAGGAGAGGTTTTGGAGGAATAAATGCCCGGGATAAAGTGGGTGAAATACGGGACGAAATATAACAAAGACTGGGAGAAAGAGAAAGGAGGAAAAGAATGGATTCAACCCATCGTGAGGAACAACTCAAAATCACTGTGAAAAAGTGTATATTCGATATCCCATCAGTTTTCTAATGGTAAATAATGTTAAAAGGTGGTTTAATTCCCTCCTGTGCTCATTGTCCTGAAGCTCAGGGGGAGAAAATAAAACCAACGTGTGTACAGTTTACCAATCTGTCCACATGGATGTAAAACCGTGCACACAGTTTATTTATTTTTATTTTCCAGGATCTTAAGGGGGACTCCGTAGAAAAAGTCGCTTGTTTTGGGCTTGTTTTCACAGGCCTGGTTGCTTATTTGTCTCACAAGATCTGGTAACGCTGATCACGGGCAAACCGCGTAAGCGTCAAAATACATTTTTATTTTGTCACTATCATTTACATGCTTTAAGGCTTTAAAAGCATACAACCCTCGGATGTATTATAAGATAATACAATACAAATTACAGTCATATAGCCATTACAGCTACAGAACTCTGTTGAACCGGCACTTAGCTAGCTAACGTTAGCCGGGCACACTTACGGGTCTGATAATACACGTTTATCATACCATACTATTACTTACCCTCTGCCGCGCGCTCTCTGCAGTTAATTTGATTCAGATGTGGTGGTAGTATAGATGCTGGTAGTATATAATACGATTTGTCACGAACAGACAGTTCAACGTGGCTTACACGTGGTGGGCCGGCATCCAGGTTGTCTGTACATTAGGGGTGGGCGGATCGATCTAAATATCGATGCTGGTATTGGTATTTGATCGATACAACTGTAATTGAATCGATATTTTAATTTAGATATCTCTCCTCTACGTTCACTATACTTTGCTCGTGTCTTCCACCTTCCTCCATGTACCCCTGACTGCAGACCCGCAGACCTCAACGTTTAACCCCGCCCCCTCAACGCATAACCCTGCCCAGCAGTGTTGCCAGATCTTGTGAGACAAATAAGCAACCAGGCCTGTGAAAACAAGCCCAAAACAAGCGACTTTTTCTACGGAGCCCCCCTTAAGATCCTGGAAAATAAAAATAAACTGTGTGGTTTTACAATCCATGTGGACAGATTGGTAAACTGTAGCCTACAGTTTATTTATGTTCTCCCCCTGAGCTTCAGGACAATGAGCACAGGAGGGAGTTAAACCACCTTTTAACATTATTTAACATTAGAAAACTGATGGCATATCAAATTTGCACTTTTTCACAGTACTTTTGAGTTGTTCCCCACGAATCCATCCTTGAATCCATTATTTTCCTCCTTTCTCTTTCTCACAGTCTTTGTTATATTTCTTCCCGTATTTCACCCACTTTATCCCGGGCATTTATTCCTCCTAAACCTCTCCTACAGTCCAGTCACCATCAGTCGCTACTCGCGCATTTTCCTAACCAGAAAAACAACAGACTGCCCTGCTCTGCCTCTGATTGGCTGGTACTCGATGCCATCTGGGTCAGAGCCAATTAGAAGCAGGAAGTGGGCGGGAAATAACTCTGTTGTCTCTAGTGTGTAAGGGGAAAGGGGAGGGACCGAGGAACAGGCAAGACAAACTCCTACGTTTAAATAAATACCTGCTTGACAACTTATTATGGAGCTGGGAACAAGCCCAAATAAGCAACTACACTTTAGTCACAAGCCCAAGAAAACCGCGACCCGCGACCACCAATATTTGTAAGCGACTTTACAGAAAAACAAGCCCAAAGTCGCTTAGAATAAGCGGACTTGGCAACACTGGTCACATCTACGTCATCAAGCTCAGTTGGAGGTGTTTTAAAATGGTGCTGCTTCTCCTTTAAGAGAACTGTGGGCGTGTGGAGAGGGAGGGAGAGAGTGAGAGAGGTGGAGAGTGAGAGAGAGAGAGAGAGAGAGAGAGAGTGTGTGTGTGAGAGAGGTGGAGAGAGTGAGAGTACCCATGCGTGTCCGGAGCAGTTAGCTAGTAGATTAAGTTGTGTACACTGTGTTCGAAATAAAACTCTAAACTAAAGCCAAGCTCATCATTTGCACACAAGAAACGGGATTTTAACCCCGACGTTGTTACAGTGTAACGTCGGCCCTGGAGGACCACGGTCGGAAAAGAGACGATCAGGAAGGTTAACAGAGGCTACGCAGTAACACTCAGCCGTCACTGGAACAGACAGAGCGAGCACGTGGCCGCATCCTCCAGGTTTCGGTAAAACAGCTGATTCTGGATCATTCCGCTTTACGGACCGGGTAACACACAACAACATGGGGATGATGGAGTCCTGTAAGCTGTTGCTGCTGGTCGCTGTATGGCTTAACCCCACCGCGGCGGTCTCAGACACGGGTAAGACCGGGTAGGACCGGGTAAGACCGGGTAGGACCGGGTAAGACCGGAGGGGAAATTTATCTGGAGGGGGGACGCATTGGATCTGTCTCTGAAAGCGCTCATCCTCCGGTACGACGGCGGCGGCGCCGTGCGCTTACCATCGCTGAGATTGTCCTTGATTTAAATGTTTCTGCTACTTATCACTCGGAATGCGTCCCAGCTGCTGGAGTATGGCCGCCGTGACCTTTAATTAATTAATTAATTCTCCAAGGTCATGGTAAAAGTCTGTAGCACATTGACTGCCCCAGAGTCACTACTGCCCAAAAGTGCTTTACACATATAGATAACAACATAAGATAAAAGCATAATAAAACCAGAGATGGGAAGTAACGAAGTACAATTACTCCGTTACTGTACTCAAGTAGATTTTTCTGATATTTTTACTTTACTTTACTATTTATTTTTGTGGCGACTTTTTACTTCTACTCCTTACATTTTAACACAAATATCGGTACTTTCTACTCCTTACATTTTACAAAATTGGCTCGTTACTTTTGTTTTGTACAAAAGGTTGTTATGTCGGAAAATAGCGCGGACACGCGCCACACACCGCGAGCGGGTGCGCGCGCCGCACGGAGAAAAAGAGAACATCTGTCCGGAGGATAATCAGCTGAGATTGTGTGTGTGCGTCTTTGAGAACTGTAAGTCGTATAACTCATGTTGTCAGTTCACTTAAGCCTGTTATTAGTATATAGTTCTTCACATTTAAAGTAAGTTAGCTAGTGGTTTTGGTGTGGTCTTCACCTGTTCACCAACTTCAGATACTGTAATTAAATTGACAAGTGGATGAAAAGTTAGCTAGACAGAAGTTGTCTCCGTCTGTTTTAACAGACACACCTGGGGGGGCGTTGGAAACCAGAATCAGCTTTTAATCCAGTCCTAATCTAGTCCTCAACTTTCACATCATTTCACTGGAGTTATCGTTATCATTGTTTACATCATCAATACCATATTCACTCTAAATAGATGGGAATATCTACTGTACGTTGCATTTGATTCAGCATTCTGCATTAATTCACAGCAAATCATTGCGGCTTGATGGCGCTAACGTTAGCACATTTAGTTAGACGTGTGGTTTTTTTATGGTTTGGTTTTTATGTTTTCCATTTGTTTTTAAGTGTCATATGCATTGTATTGTACTTTGTTGGTATTGTATTACATTTTACGGTGAAGCACTTTGTGATTTTTATCTGTGAAGGTGCTATACAAATAAACCTTACTTACTTACACATAGACATGATTGAAAATGAAGAAAACAGAGATCTGGCAGACAAGCATCATCCTCAGCCTTATCAGAGAGAGATGTTTGAGACAGTAGGCATCAAGAAGGACTCCTGGCCAATGTGCTGGGGAACTTCTTCATTAATGTCTGTTTAGTTTACTGTTTTACTTTATTTTATTTCCAGAAGCCATATTTGAGCACACACACATACATGTAGATTCATTTAAATGTTAAGGGGAAGATTAAAAATAGAAACTGGATCTGTGAATTCTCACAGAATCACAACTGAATTCATATCTTGCTAATGAGTCAGAATCTTATTAACCTGGAGTCCCAGTTTCTGTCATAATAATCATATATGTTATGTTTCAGGCCTATTGGCAGACATCCATTTAAAATGTAGCCATTGCCATATAAAGACATATATGTGTCCTCCATGTCCACTGAAGTTCCTCAGCATCTCTCTAGTAACATTTGTGTGCTCCGGGTAGCTTTGCATAGAAAATGGTTGTCATTCGCAAGGCTACTTTTACTTTTATACTTTAAGTAAATTTCCAAGCCTGTACTTTGTTACTTTTACTTGAGTAAAGAAGTTTAATCAGTACTTCCACTTTTACCAGAGTATTTTTTAACTCAAGTATCTGTACTTCTACTTAAGTACGGAAAGTGAGTACTTTTGCCATCTCTGAATAAAACCCTTCTAAAACAGAATATGCCAAAAGAGACGGTTTCTCCGTTTGAAGAGCTACATTAAAAGAGAGAAAGATGGGCCACGTGACCCGGAAGTAATAGTAAATAAAGCCCATATAAATAAAAGCCAAGCTTTTAGAAGGGGCATCATATGCAGCACTGACGTTACACCAGAGTAACGTTAGAAGGAAATATTCAATCAATAAATAGTCTGATATGAACCTGGACCCAAAGAAATATGTTAGCAACAGTAGTTTATTACAGTGATTTAATATCGTGCACGTGCACATCAACAGCCACGTTTAATGACGCATTGTTTGGTTCAATACAGTTGGTAATAAAGGGTAACCTATAATACAGCTGGTAATATATATAATATAATAATATAGGGTAACCTATAATACAGCTGGTAATATATATAATATAATAATATATGGTAACCTATAATACAGCTGGTAATATATATAATATAATAATATAGGGTAACCTATAATACAGCTGGTAATATATATAATATAATAATATAGGGTAACCTATAATACAGCTGGTAATATATATAATATAATAATATAGGGTAACCTATAATACAGCTGGTAATATATATAATATAATATAATATATGGTAACCTAAGAAGCGCAGAGTTGGTATTGTTAGCGCTATATTATATAATAAATTAATATTTAATGTGGTTTCCACCGTAATAGACCATCAAGCAGTTCAAAACATTACCAAAACAGACCAGTAGGTGTCGCTCCAGGCCTGCTGTGTGCGACCTACTGTCATCTGGAGATAATATAGAAGTTAAGTTTTATGTTCTGTAATTTTGGAAAGCTAAACACTTTCCATTATTGTCATTATAACTGTGCTTTCACACATCCTGTTTCTCAGCCCTGCTGCTTAACCCTCATGTTGTCCTCGGGTCAAATTTGACCCATTTTTTTCATCGCAAAAAATGGGCCTTTGAAATAAGCTGGAAATGTCAACATTAGAAATATCAAATAACTTTGGAAAAAACATCAAAAAAAGCACTCACAACATTGAAAATGTGACAAAAATGTCAAAAGCGATAACTTGTTTTCATGGTTGATTGGAAGACAACACAAGGGTTAAAGCTTTTATTAACAGCTGTATTATAGGTTACCATATCTTATTATATATATATTACCAACTGTATTGAACCAGACAATGCATCATTAAACGTGGCTGGTGATGTGCACGATATTAAATCACTGTAATAAACTACTGTTGCTAACATATTTCTTTCAGTCCAGGTTCATATCAGACTATTTATTGATTGATTTTGGAGTTTTCTAACGTTACTCTGGTGTAACGTTAGTGCTGCATATTATACCCCTTCTAAAAGCTTGGCTTTTATTTATATGGGCTATATTTAATATTACTTCTGGGTCACTTGGCCCACCTGTCTCTCTTTTAATGTAGATCTTCAAATGGAGAAATGAAAAAAGGACTCAATTATTGAGACTAAAATTAAAGGAATGGATGTTGATGATAATCACAGACTGGAATATGTCAACTTTTACTCTCAATACTATTTCAAAAACACTTCAATTTGGTTTCAAATGCTATAAAATTGAATAAGACGCCCCAAAATTAATGAAAGTAGAGATTTGTACTTGGCAAAGAGCGTTGTGTGGAATCAATCATGTTATTTTGGGGAATTAAAAAGAACATTGATATAGGACAACATGGGGACAACATGGGGACAACATGAGGACAACATGAAGACAACATGGGGACAACATGGGGACAACATGGGGACGACATGAAGACGACATGGGGAAGACATGGGGACGACATGGGGACAACATGAGGACGACATGAAGACGACATGGGGAAGACATGGGGACGACATGGGGACGACATGAGGACGACATGGGGACGACATGGGGACGACATGGGGACGACATGAGGACGACATGGGGACGACATGGGGACGACATGGGGACGACATGGGGACGACATGGGGACGACATGGGGACAACATGAGGGTTAAAACAACACAAAGGCTCGATGTGGCCAACGTATATTTTGTATGTTTCTTCCGCAGAATTATGGTGCCCAACATCATTGGACGCAGAAGTTGACGAGACCGTAATTCTACCGTGTTGGACGACCCCCAACATGGATGTGAGGACCACAGTGGAGTGGACGTTTAACGATACAATCGACGTCTATTTGCTCCGTAATGGAAAACATGAGTTGGACGATCAGGGGACGGACTTCAAAGAAATAACATCTCTTTTCGACAGGGAACTGGCTTCAGGGAATTGTTCGCTGCGCCTGAAAACCAAGATGTCTCACAGTGGGAAATACCGCTGCTCTGTTAGAACTGAAAAGGAGAAAAAACACTGTCTTATATCCCTCACCGGTAAGTGAACTGCAGTCTTTATGATAATGATGGTTGTTTTCTAACATAAATGTACACAATCTGTTTTGGGGGTGACATGAGGACGACGTGGGGCTAACATGAGGGCATCATGGGGATAACATGAGGGCAACATGGGGCTAACGTGAGGGCGACGTGAGGGCGACATGACGGCAACATGGGGATAACATGAGGGCGTCATGGGGCTAACATGAGGGCAACATGGGGCTAACATGAGGGCGTCATGGGGCTAACATGAGGGCGTCATGGGGCTAACATGAGGGCATCATGGGGATAACATGAGGGCAACATGGGGCTAACATGAGGGCAACATGGGGCTAACATGAGGGCAACATGGGGCTAACATGAGGTCAACATGGGGCTAACATGAGGGCAACATGGGGACAACATGAGGGCAACATGGGGCTAACATGAGGGCAACATGGGGGCGACATGATAGCAACATGGGGGCGACATGATAGCAACATGGGGGCGACATGATAGCAACATGGGGCTAACGTGAGGGCGACATGACGGCATCATGGGGATAACATGAGGGCAACATGAGGGCATCATGGGGATAACATGACGGCATCATGGGGATAACATGAGGGCAACATGAGGGCATCATGGGGATAACATGAGGGCATCATGGGGATAACATGAGGGCAACATGGGGATAACATGAGGGCAACATGAGGGCAACATGAGGGCAACATGGGGGCGACATGAGGGCAACATGGGGCTAACGTGAGGGCAACATGAGGGCAACATGAGGGCTAACATGAGGGAAACATGCGGCTAACGTGAGGGCAACATTGGGGCAACATGAGGGCTAACATGAGGGAAACATGCGGCTAACGTGAGGGCAACATTGGGGCAACATGAGGGCTAACATGAGGGCTAACGTGAGGGCAACATTGGGCTAACGTGAGGGCAACGTGAGGGCGACATGGGGGCAACATGAGGACAACATGGGGGCAACATGAGACAATGTAATTTAAGATGTTATTATATTCAAAGTACAATATGGCATAAATGGTCTTTTTAGCGATGTGATTAAGGCCTACTAGAGTTAGGCGGTAATACGGAATACCGCGGGGTCTTAAAAATAGCAACGATATCAGTTTTAATATCCTAATTAAAAAAAAAAATTCTATGCACTTATATAGGACACAAGGGGGTGGATTTTTAACTACTCACGGTAATACCGTATACCGTGATAGATTTGACGCAATTAAAATCAGGATCTCGCCCAACACTGATTTTTCTTCAAACTAATCTGATTCTGAATCCTTCTTTTTCCTACAGTCCGTCCCCGTAAAGGAAGCAGCCCCACTCCACTCGATGCATCAGACCGTATCCAGCCACACGACACCAACCCTCCAGACTCAGGAACTCCACCAGGTAACCCCAAGACCGTGAACCTGCTCCGTCATACTAGTCCCAGGTGGGACATACTGTACGAAATGTTGTCACACACGTAGAATATTACTCCGAGCCTCTCGGTGGAAAAACAAGCACTTTAATGGACGTAAATACCAGGAGTGGGAATCCCCAGATATATCATTATGTCACGATACGCTATAATTGCAATATTCTGCGATATATTGCAATTTCTAACCTTTTTTTCCAACTTCTAATTTTTCCAAAGGGAAACTTAGTCGACATCTGTTTCATCTAAAAAGAAACATTTCTGTTTGTTCATGTCACTTCAGTGTTATTGCTGCAAAATGGGACAAACTGACCATCATATATATAATATATAATATATAATAACCTGTGGCCCTTTGCTGCGTGTCATCCCCCATCTCTGTCCTGCTGTCATTTGATAATAAAAGGGAAAAGCCCCCCAAAAAATCCATTCCTGGCATTGCCACGGAAAATATTGCGATACTATGCTGTATTGATTCCCCCCCCACCCTTAGTAAATACAAGCTGCACAATAACCCTGTTAACTAACTCACAGTAGCCTGTTTCTCCGCTGCCGACTGCAGCGATCCCTCTTAACACCGGACCAATGTCACAAGCTACGTCTCCATCCACGTGTCAAATTATCTGCAGTTCGGTAAAAAAACTGATGGAAGTAAATCTGGTGAAAGTGTGTTTCCATCCAACGGCTTTAAAGCCAATAAAAACCTGTGTAATGACGTCACATGACACTTTTTTAGGATCAAATTGGTATATCGGATTGATTTGAGACATTTGAAGGTGTTTCCGTTCATTTTCTCACTGAATCGCACAACATTCAACAACAACAAAGTGTTTCTAGACAAAATGGCTCCCGTCCACCATCACTGATCCACCATGATCACTATGGGACAAGTTGTAATAGAGCTCATGTTCCAGCTGATGGAGACATCGAGCTATAATAAGAAAACAACTTCGCTCTCAACACATCGCTATGACGACGCAGATGCAGCTTGTCTTTTATTGTCCCTCCGACACCGCTGCGAGACTCTTTTTATTTATTTATTTTTTTTTTTTGAGACATGTCTCTCTGTCTGAGCGTCTTCCATTGTCTCCGTCGACCTTTGTCGGCCATTTCTTTCACGAGTTCCTGATCAATTAAATTTGTCTCCTCGTCTGTCCACCTCCGTCTGTCTTTGTTGACGCCCGCCGTGTGTGAGACAGAGAGGAAATACTGGGTGGAAATTAAAGAAAACTTCTTCTTCTTCATTTTGTGGCAGGTTGCAACCATAAAATGACCTAAAACTTCATCACAATTCATTATTCATTCAGTAAATAACGTTTCCATCAGAGTCAATATTCATGAAATTCCATCAAATTTTACTGTTTCATGAAGGCATTTTTCATTCAATATCACTTAATTCAGATAAAAACACAGATTGTTGTTCTCGTCAGTCACTTTGACACAAAAACACGGGAAAACGGGGTCCAGGTTGGACAAACGGTAGTTACCCTTCAACATCTCTCCTACGTTCTTTCAGGTGGTGGCAACGACTCCACCCTTCCTCTGGGTGGCATCGTTGGCATCGGGATCGGCGTCATCATCGGCATCATCGGCATCATCATTCTTGTGATCTGGAAGTGTGAAAGGAGAGGTGAGCATATCCAATCAACAGGTAAACTGTTCAGTAAAGCCATCACATATTAAATAAGTGATCTGCTCTTCTGTGGTTCCTCTCCCATCAATCTGCTTTTCTTATCATGGGTGACCTTTTGAATCGTCCCTCAGCGTGATATGCCCTGCCCAAACATCTCAGTTCAACAGGAATTATTTCATATTAAGCAAGTTAACACGTCATTGTGCCTTTCAGTAACTTTAGCCATACCTGAATTATGACACTGGCCATTTTGCCTAATTCTGAGCTTTTCTTTCAGTGTTTTAGAGGGTTTTCATCACAACATTGCACAGGCACTGAAGTAGATCCCGAACGTCGTCAAGGAAACTGGTTGTTATTGCAGTGTTTTAGGTTGTACCAATAGGTCAGACTGAGAAAAAACATTTGGAATATAATCCAAAAGTTATTAAAAACCAGGCAGAGGAATGGCTGAAGTTATCAGAGGAAAGGAGGCGCTTGTGCTTGGCAAAGCTCAAACTCACTTAGGTAGTGTAGAGAGCAAACTGGGCTCTTTTGAAATGACAAAAAAACCGACTGCGAGTCTCTTGGCTACACCTTGAGTATCGCAATGATGTCATACAGTTAAAGTTAGGTTGATTAAAGACGTTATTGCGTCAACAGTCGGTAATGACTTGGTTCAGTCTCCCTCACCCATCCACACACCGTCTGGTTATAGGCCTCCTAACCTTTGTAGGCTTTAAGGTCTGACGCTGTATGTGGGCTCGGAGAGAAAAGCAGGTAGTTAAATATATCGGGATATGCAACTGAAGGAAGAACCATACAGGAACAGGTCGCCATGGATCTAAGACGAGGGAGCCGACTCGTAGGGCTCTGCACTGCCAATAAACTGTAATTTCTGGAAATATCGCGCCTTTTCTTGTGGTCCAAGTCCGTCCTCATATGTCTTTGCATCTTGGACACTTCTCTGTTGTTTAGACATGGCTACATTCACTTAAAGTATCCAAAGTGCACAATACTCCACTGTACTCCGTTCAGTTTACACCGAGTATCTCCAATATGGCCAGAACGTGGCGTATATACATCATCTGACTCAGGGAAAGCTATGCTTTCACCATCATGCGTTATCCTTGTGTGAGCGCACCATGTTTGACATTGACAAAAATGCCCAGTGGGAGAAAAAAAAGTGAGTGATTGAAAAGGTTTGGAGCAAATAAACCTTTTTCCCCTCAGGAAGTTACACCCTTTTATTGCATATTGATCTGGGCGTGTCTTTTTATTTTGGTCAACAGTATCACATCTCAGAGGACATATCAGAGTGTTGTAGAGATCATTGCAAAATAGACAACCTAAGCTAAACATTGGGAAGACTGTCCCTCTCCTCCACATCATTTCATCCTCTTCCTCTTTCAGCTGAAGGTTGTGATGGAAACCGTTCCTGGCCATTCCCTTTTCCACGCCCTCTCTGCTGTCCCCCTGCTGGTGAAGTTGTTCAGCAGAGAGACCCAGATGATCCGGCTCGAAGAACTGGAAACCAAGGTAAATGTGCTGTATTTATATATCTTTTCTAGTCTTAACGACTACTCAAAGCGCTTTTACATCATACAGGAACCATTCACCATCACACACATTCATACACTGTGGCCGAGGCTGCCATACAAGGTGCCACCTGCTCATCAGATACACACTCACACACATTCAAACTCGGGGTTCAGTGTCTTGCCCAAGGACACTTCGACATGGGACTGCAGGGCCAGGGATTGAACCACCAACCTTCCAATTGGCAGGCAACCGGTCTACCGCTGAGCCCCAGCCGCCCGTAAACCAGATGATTATGAGGATGTAATGTTGGAGGGTGTGGAGGGTACGGGAGCATAGTCTCATCAACCAAGCTGGAAGCTAGGGCTGGGTATCGTTCAAACACATCCAGTTGTTAGAAAAAAAATGATTACCAAAAGACGACAAAGACTCCCTGGATTCTTTTTAAGTTTTACTTGCAAGGAGCCGATACGCTGCAAATGGGTTACAGAAGATCGACTGAAGATCAACTATTACAGTCCTCCCCCCTCCCACCTCTATGCCTCGAACAGCTGCACTCTCAAAGCTCATTAAAAGTCTACCTGACGTGTGAAGAACATCAACCAGTCGAGGATATGGAAGCAGGATGTCCAGCCCAGTTCTTTGAAGATAAATGTGAATAATGTGACCTTGGGTATCTGAAGGTAGCTGAGGAGGATTGTGGTTCTAGTAGGTCAGTAAGAGTTCAGAGAATTTCATTTTAACACTTAGATTTTCTAACACCGGTACCAATACCATTACCGTGACTTTGCTACCTGCTCCTAAACAATACTTTTTTGGATGCCAATTTAAAACAAAAACAAAGATATAGTCTTGTCATTGTCTCGTCTTCGTCATGGAAAAAAAAGACATATTTAGTCTCGTCTGACGAAATTAACACGACTGCCGTTTTATGACGGAGACGAGCTTTAAATGGTCTTGAACTGGGGGGTTTGGGGTTTTTGGAGAAGCTAACCTTCAGGAAGACCAAGAGGATGGATGCTACTCAGCTACAAGAGGCGGTCGGTCGGTTGCTCTTTGTTGGATGCACTGCGTAACAAATTGGCAGTACCACACATAGATTTTCTATCTATTTTACATCTATAGCACATTGAGCATCACCACAAGCATCTTAACCCACATGTCCTTGGGTCAAATTTGACCCGTTATCAATTTTTTTATTTATTTTTTTATTTTTTTGGCACAAACAACGGGCCGTCGAAATAACCGCTAAAAATATCAACATTAAATATAAAAAAAAAAAAAAAAAGCCCACACAACATTGAAAAAGTGACAAAAATGCCAGAAAAAAACAAGGGTTAACATACAGGCTTCAATGAAGAGAAGAGAGAGCATTACAACCTATTTCATACAGTCTATGTGTAAAACTCCCAGAAGAAAGTAGCAGCGTTTGTGATGCTCGTAAAATTAAATGAGAATCAAAGTTATTATTAAATCGAAGTTACTAAAAAAATTGAATCATGAACAGTGTGAATCGAGATATGAAACGATTAGTCGTGCCGGCCTACTCGTCTCGGTCATAAGCGCCGGGTGAGACGGGAGGCGGCAGCGGGCTTCGGATGCCGAGGATTGTATTTGCGACTCGCGGGGAGAGAACTTAGTGCTCGGATGGACAGGAAGCTACGAACACGTTAGCCACGAACACGTTAGCCACGAACACGTTAGCCACGAACACGTTAGCCACGAACACGTTAGCCACGAACACGTTAGCCACGAACACGTTAGCCAGCGCTAATGGCTCGCACTGCAAATGTTAGGAAAATATTACAAATGAGACAGAAGATTGTGTCCATGGTTGAATGAGCTAGCCAAGGGACTGAGATCTCTTCAAATTCAAAACTCAACATGTATTGTGTGCACGCTGGTCTTTGACCCGGAACTACAGCTGGTTTTGAAGACCGATGTGTGACTGATTATGAACTTTGGGGGTTTCATTATCTGCATTTTTAAACTTCTTTTTGCCTTTTTCTTCCCACAGAAAATGGAGAGAATGAGATTCAACTGCAAGAAAGGTTGGTGGACCCAAACCCTCCAGGAGATCTGTAGTCTTACGTCCGGTCTTCGGCAAGTCTCCAAACGACTTTCTGAGCAAGTCCCCTGCAGACTAACGTTCAATGTCTGAGTGAAACCCAGAGGGTCTTCCCAGAGTCCAGTTCTCTGATTGGTGTCAGGTCGTAAAACTCCGTTTGTCTTTTTCCCTTCTGGACGTCCAGACAAAATCAAACGTGTTTTAATTTAAAGCAAGTTTTAAGTCTTATTAGTGAAGTTAAAATCATGTGAACGTTGTCAACAACCAATGGGTGCTCATACAAAGCCCTCCACCATCTGGCACCCTCACGGCCCCTCAGATCCACCTCAGCCGGTCTCCTCTGCACCCACAAGTCCAAACTCCGCAGTTTGGGGGACAGAACCTTCTCCAGGGCAGATCCCAGGCTCTGGAACCTCCTGCCCCCCAAGAGATTCATCTGTGCCTGAATCTTCACTCTAAGAAATATATCCGTAAAATAACAGAAACAGTACCAGCAGCTCATTACCAGGACTTTCTACTGTAGTTATAAAACTGAATTTTTCAGTTAAATAACTGTGTCAATGGTAAAAAAAAAAGAAAATTAACAAAAAATTCCTGTGAATCACATAAAAGGGACAATTTCTGTCATACAACTGTTAATTTACAGATATTTCTTAGAGTTGTTTTATTTTATCCATTGTCCGTTGTTTTTATTATCTTCCTGCCCTGCAAAGTGGCTTTGAGTTGGTGAAAAGCGCGAGATAAATTCAATTTATTATTATTATTATTATTATTACTACTGATCAAAGTCTTCTAGTGTAGGCTTTACCTTTTTATTACATTCCAGGTAAACAAGCGCAGGTAAATATTGTTGCACTGCGCTGCTATAACTGTGACAACCTACAACAGTCGTAGCCAATCATCCTCAGGATCCTCCGGCTGGGCGGTGTAAACGGCAGCTACACCTCTATGAATTTTAGGCCTCACCGCCCAGCGTTGGTGGTCACATACGAGGAATTTGCCCGGATAATGTGAGAGTAAAGCCGCCTGCACACGCTCCGTGATCCAACTGCTCTGGCTGTGCCTTTTGTGTTACTATTAGGGAGCGGTTGGATTATTTCAACTTGGACCTCGTTGCCAAAGAAGTCTCAAGGCGCTCTACCTCTACCTCGCTGTCAAGGTCAAGCCAAAGTCATTTTACATGTGCAATTACAACGATGCCGAGGATGTAATGCGTACATTTTTTTACTGAAAACTAAAGATGTCCCGATCGCAAGTACCGGATCCGAGCCAAAAGCGCTATTATTTAGGCAAATACAAGTATTGGACCGGGACTTGGTGACTAATGGATCAGGGGCCAAAACAGCTAATCGGGACCTCCCCGCTGAAACCTTTATAGAATCAAGAATATGTGCAACGTGCTAAACACTTAGTCATACTACATTTATAAAGGGACACCCCCCCCCCCGATCTTAAAGGCAGCGCTATAGTAGCACGTAGGCTCTACGCTGTAGCCTAAGGGCCAAAATGCATTTCTGATGCATTTCTGATCTTCTCCTACACTACACCCCCCCCCCCCAGACCTCTCAGGTGGTCTGACAGGTGTGCTTTTCCCCAGAGCCAGACCAAAACCGGGGGGGGCTGCAGATCCGATGCTGCTCAGTTCTTTTTACATGAAGACCTTTCTCTAAATGGATGCTCATCTCTTTAATTTCTTATACTGCACTGTAACTTAGCACTAAAATGTTATGTTTTTATCTGTTTTCATTTATTTTTTAACTTTTTTATCTTGTTTTTGAACTGTTTTTGTGGAAAGCACTTTGAATTGCGCTGTTACTGTAATGCCTACCTGCAGTATTTCTATCAGGTAACTTGCTCTTGCTTTTAAAGTATCAAAAGTATGCACATGAACAATATGACCAAAAGTGCCTGTTACACACACATAAGGAACTAGAAATGTATTTTATATTGCCAGAATTAACTTTATTTTGAATGAATGGGATATGTGAAGGAATTGTTTTCAGATATGGATGCTGTGGTGTAAAATTGAGATTTATGTTTATATATTACGTAGAGGTGACATTATTCATACATTTTTATATGTGTTTTTATGCATGAAGTTAGCCATTCAGCACAATAAAGTGACATTGATGGTGACAATTATACATTTGAAGAGGAGACTTCTTTCTGGAGATGAAAATGGTGAATGGCTCAACTAACCATGCTGTATTATAGATGAGTTATAAGACCATGTTATATGACCCCTGTCTGGTATTCGGGTCCGAGGGTCCCAAAGTGAAGACAATACAACCGTCAATATGCACGTGAATGAAGAAATCTGTATGTTCACGTCTTCATTCTTGATGATGATGCTGGTTGGATTCTGGCCCTCAGCAAAATGTAATTGATGACCCCTGACCTCAGACTAGGTATTAATTATTTGCTATAATAATAATATTAATAATATGGCATTAGGCCTAGGATTGACATGGATGAAAATATGATGGTATATACACTCACTGACCACGATATTAACCTTCATGTTGTCCTCAGGTCAAATTTGACCCATTTTTTTTTTTTTTCATTATAAAGATTGGGCGTTCGAAGTGAGCTAAACATGTCAACATTAGAAATATCAAACAACAAAACATAAAAAAAAGGATCCACTACATTGAAAAAGTAACAAAAATGTCAGAAAATGCGATAACTTTTTTCAGACAACACAAGGGTTAAGAATACCAGTTTTACCATAAAATATGAGAAATAGTATTGTTTTATTACAGTTCTATACAACATTGAATAAGTGAATACAACACAATGGGTGCTAATGATACAGTAAGTGAGTTGAAAAGCCACTTTGTGACCTTCAAATATAAATGAATTACTATTTTATATTTATATTATATAAGCATAATTGTGCCAAGATGACTAGATTGTATGTGATGTCATTAATGACAACTGAAATGATGCCTCATTGTGTGAATAAAGGTGAATAAATATAACTTGTGTTGCTGTGAAGTGTGAATTTCATGGAAATGGGAGGGGGGGTGTTGCTGTTGGGACAGACCTGCCCCCCCCAATTGCTGCTTCCTGCTTTGCTGCTTGCTCCTGCCTCTGCTTGCTTATTTTTGCTGATCTTGCTTATTTTTGCTGATAATCTTGCTTTTCCTCTGAGAGAAACTATGAGCAGCGGCTGCTGGATACCTATAACTCACTGGACTATACATTATTTGTAGACATAGTAGGCTATTGCCATATTTGAACATGAATTAAAGTGGATTGTACAGCATTCAGGGGCCCAGCAGCCCCCGTACGACCCCTCCCTGGTTCAAACGTCACTCGCACACTTAACCCTTGTGTTGTCTTTGGGTCAAATTTGACCCGTTTTTCAAAATATCTATATGAGAAATAAGGGTTTCTCAATTTAATTACCCAGAAATAACATGGATGATTGAGTCTACACATTGTGCTTTGCAAGTACAACAAAAGGTAAGACTAATTATTCAATGGAAACATCACGTTGCATCTAACAAGCTAATAAAAAGTGAAATATAAAAAAAAAGGATAATACAAAATGTAGCCTACAGGCCATAAGAAGCTGTGTAATATCAGGTAACTTGTTGCTTTTTCTTCTGTTTCCTCCGTTCTGATCAGGAATAAGAAGTCGTTATTCCAGCGTGAGACGATCAGATTCTCTCCTTTCTGTCGGCTCGAGCTGGAGGAGAAACCAGAGCAGGGACGTTTTTAGGCATTGGACTTCATTTATAACCATTTTCTACTAGAATTTAACTCCACCAAAGCAGCATTAGACACAATCTTTTGGACAAAGATTCCCTAACTGATGGGATAACTGTCCGCCATCTTACCTGGGTACTCCGCTACGACTACCATTTGTAGTCACAGTTCCATAATCTTTATTATGACTGTTATTGCCACTATTCATTACCCCCCCCCCAACCGGCCCCATCAGACTCCGCCCACCAAGAGTCTGGGTCTGTCCCAGGTTTCTTCCTAAAAGGATTTTTTAAGAAACATCAGGTATAATTTCCTATAAATGAGGTTTATTGATCATAAATTCCCAAAATAACTGTAAAACTAAACTTAAGTTAGTGTTACGTAGTGTTAAAAATGTCAAAAAAAGTGGCAAACATTGAAAAAAAGCGTCAAAAGTGTTGAAAAAAGGGACAAAAACGTAAGAAAAAGTTGATTTTCAATTTTGACCGGAAGACAACACGAGGGTTAACTTAACCCAGGTAAGATGGCCGCCAAGTGGGTCAGAATTGCGTGTCATATCTATTGTTCTACATCTATGTGGCTGTCATGCTGATTTGGGCACCTTCTTATTGTCTAGTTGACCAATCAGATCGTCTGGTTGGATCTACTTGCTGTAAAATGCTGTTTAGCTGATTCCTTGTACAACGAGAACTAAACCAGAGGAGTTCCTACCTCGAGCACACTTGCGGTACTTGTAGATGCACATTATGAAGATGGCTGTGTAGAAGACGAAGAGCAGGACGAAGCACAGCAGCCGGCGGGGCAGAGGCTTCATCAGAGGAGGAGGAGGAGAAGCATCTGCAGGCCGAGCTGGGACGAAGAAAGTTAGAGTTTTCAATATGCAGTTTTCACATTTCCAGAAAATAACTGTCGATCTTAGCGTAGTGATATGGAATTATTCAAATTTTTATTGCAATTTCGGCTCCAAACGATCATAAAAACAATGTAAAACAATCATTTTGCACATTACATTTTTTACATTTGGCAAGTAAACTCTACATTTGTCTTGTGTTCTGATTTAAAGGCACAGGCCCACGCCTCCCGATGGCGTAACTCACTGTAAGCTGATTGGCCGATGTTCCTGTTCCAAGTCTTTGGGGCTTTTAAGCCCATTCTCATTAACGGGGTTGTAATATTGTGTGGAAACGTATGCACAACAATTCGCATGATATCCTTCAAAATTACGGCCTGCTGGTCCCTTGACAGTTAGGTTTAGCCAAGAAAGGGGGACATCACATCAGGGGCAACTCTAGGATCAGAGCTTTAGCTAACCCGCATGTTGTCCTCATGTTGTCCTCATGTTGTCCTCGGGTCAAATTGACCCGTTTTCCTATATCAGTGTTCTTTTTAATTCCCCAAAATAACATGATTGATTCCACACAACGCTCTTTGCCAAGTACAAATCTCTACTTTCATTAATTTTGGGGCGTCTTATTCAATTTTATAGCATTTGAAACCAAATTGAAGTGTTTTTGAAATAGTATTGAGAGTAAAAGTTGACATATTCCAGTCTGTGATTATCATCAACATCCATTCCTTTAATTTTAGTCTCAATAATTCCTAATTTCTGCTTTTCGAACTCAAACATTAGGTATAATTTCCTATAAATGAGGTTTATTGATCATAAATTCCAAAAATAACTGTAAAACTAAAGTTAATAAGTTAGTGTCACGTAGTGTTAAACGTCAAAAACAAAGCCATCAAAAGCGTTGAAAAAAGGGACAAAAACGTAAGAAAACATTAAAAACATCGATAAAAAGCGTCAACAAAAGTGTTGATTTTCAATTTTGACGGGAAGACAACACGAGGGTTAAAGAGTAAATGCTAAACTAATACTTGTCGTCTTCAAAAAATGCAAATGTTATTCATTTCTGTCAGATGGGATCTCGTTTTTTTGGGATTTTAATCTTCCAGCGAGATGATTCGAGGTTCCTCACCCCTCACGGCCAGCCGGCTCTGCGGGGACTGTCCCTGCGTTGGGTGTCCACACCTGTAGAAGCCTTCGTCAGCCTTGGACACCGCTGGGAGGACCTTCTCCCCCGCGGGCTCGGAGCCGATGAACACGTCGTTTCTGAAGAAGGCGGCGGAGAAGTCGGATGTAGGAGGCGCATCGTATCTCTCCTTGTAGGAGCAGCGGAGCGTCACTTTGTCTCCCTCCGCCACAGGAAGTGCAGGACTCTCCAGGATCACACCATCTTCTGAAATGCAGAAGAATACTTTTCAATAGCTGCTGCATTTTGTATATGACTTGTAGAGTTTCTATGGTGTTTTCAACCCTCCTGTTATCCTCGGGTCAAATTTGAATCGTTCAACACAAAAGGACAGTGTCAAAAAATGCATCACAAACATTGAAAAAAAGCAACAGAAATGTTGGAAAAAATGCCCAAAACATTGAAAAAAGTTTCAAAACTTGAAAACGTGCGTCAAACACAACATTTTTTGGACAAAGTGAAGAAAACTTCCGATTAAAAAGTATCACAAAAGTGTTAATTATCAATTTTGACCCTTGAGGACAACAAGTTGCATGTTTGACGGGAGGGTTAATTTAATAAAAATACCATATTTGGTACATGACCTGTGACGTGGATGCTGACGGTGTCGCTGCGCTTTCCCTGCGGAGACTCACACCAGTACTCTCCGGTGTCGGATGGGTACGCGGTCTCAACGGTGCAGGAGGACTCGCCTGGGATCCCCCAGCCAAACATACAAGCCTGAGAAGTCCTAGTGGAGATGTTTCTTCTCACCGTCCAGCCGCTGCAGTTGGCAGCGCACGTCAGAGAGATTTCTTCGTATTGGAAGAATTGAGATCGGTCGGGAGTGACGATCAGCGAGGCGGCTGGTGGGGCGACACAAGAAATGATTATGAACAGTTTCAACATTTTTTTGTGTATATCAGAATCAGAATCAGCTTTATTGGCCAGGTATGAAGACTCATACATAGTTGCTCACAATGTGCTTCACATACAAAACAACCACAACAATATATACACACTAATATATACACACTAATATATACACACTAATATATACATACTCTAAACAGAAACAATATAGAGGCATGAGTGCAATGAAGAGTTCAATAATAATTATTTAAATGTGGAGCATAGTGCAAAGGATGCTGGGATAAATAGTATTATGTTATTATATTAAAATATGAACAGTTCTGAAATAGGAAATGAGAATGATGAACAAACAACAATGGTTGATGAGAAGTATTAAAGGTCCCATATCATCCTCATTTTCAGGTTTATACCTGTATTTTGAATGTCTATTAGAACATGTTGACATGCTTTAATGTTCAAATAACACTTTATTTTTCTCATACTGTCTGTCTGAATATTCCCGTGCTCATCCTCTGTCTGAAACGCACCGTTTTAGCGCCTGTCCTTTTAAGACCTTAACCTGAAAAAAGCCAAATAGGCTCAGATTTCTTTGCACATTTTTTAGGTCTTTATTGACAGGACAGCTTAGGACAGGACAGAGGAGAGAGAGAGAGAGAGAGAAGGAAAGAGAGAGAGAGAGAGAAGGAAAGAGAGAGAGAGAGAGAGAGAGAGAGGGAGAGAAAGAGAGAGAAGGAAAGAGAGAGAGAGAGAGAGAGAGAAGGAAAGATAGAGAGAGAGAAGGGGAGAGAGAGAGAGAGAGAGAGAAGGAAAGAGAGAGAGAGAGAGAGAAGGAAAGATAGAGAGAGAGAGAAGGGGAAAGATAGAGAGAGAGAGAAGGGGAGAGAGAGAGAGAGAAGGAAAGAGAGAGAGAGAGAGAGGGAGAGAGAGAGAAGGAAAGAGAGAGAGAGAGAGAGAAGGAAAGAGAGAGAGAGAGAGAGAGAGAGAGGAGAGAGAGAGAGGAGAGAGAGAGAGAGAGAAGGAAAGAGAGAGAGAGAAGGAAAGAGAGAGAGAGGGAGAGAGAGAGAGAGAAGGAAAGAGAGAGAGAGAGAGAGAGAGAAGGAAAGAGAGAGAGGGAGAGAAAGAGAGAGAAGGAAAGAGAGAGAGAGAAGGAAAGATAGAGAGAGAGAGAGAGAGAGAGAGAGAGAAGGAGAGAGAGAGAGAGAGAAGGAAAGAGAGAGAGAGAGAGAGAGAGAGAGAGAGAAGGAAAGAGAGAGAGAGAGAGAGAGAAGGAAAGAGAGAGAGAGAGAGGGGAGAGAGAGAGAGAGAGAAGGAAAGAGAGAGAGGGAGAGAAAGAGAGAGAAGGAAAGAGAAAGAGAGAGAGAGAGGGAGAGAAAGAGAGAGAAGGAAAGAGAGAGAGAGGGAGAGAGAGAGAGAGAAGGAAAGAGAGAGAGAGAGAGGGGAGAGAGAAAGAGAGAGAAGGAAAGAGAGAGGGAGAGAAAGAGAGAGAAGGAAAGAGAGAGAGAGAGAGAGAGAGAGAGAGAGAGAGAAGGAAAGAGAGAGAGAGAGAGGGAGAGGGAGAGAGAGAAGGAAAGAGAGAGAGAGAGAGAGAGAGAGAGAGAGAGGGAGAGAGAGAGAAGGAAAGAGAGAGAGAGAGAAGGAAAGAGAGAGAGAGGGAGAAGGAAAGAGAGAGAAAGAGAGAGAGAGAGAGAGGGGAATGACATGTATTTTTCAGACAACTGGATTTTGGTTTCTTGATGTTTTTTCCTACTTTCAAATGACCACTAGATCTTTGAAAGCATATCTTAGAGTGGATCGGGATTATTCAAACGGGATTATTCAAACGGGATTATTCAAACGGCGCGTCGTCCAGGTGATCGTTCCCCGACGTCGCTTCAACATCAATACGAACCCGTTCATGAGAACCCGCCGCAGCGATTGTTATCGTAATATAACTCTGTCCGACGGCTCGTTTTAATGCTGTTCTGCCCTCCGGTAGCCAATAATTGATCAATGCAGCTTTAAAATGATAAGAAAAATAACACATTTTTGAAAGACGCTCTTCAGATAACACATGACGGCTTCTCTGGCTATCTCTGAAATGAGTTATGACACATTTAGCATCGACAGATACTTTTGAGTCTGCTTACGATGCGTGGGTGAGCAGGAAATGCTTTGGGGCTCTGTTTCATTAACTAATAATAATACATTTTATTTAACAGGTCAAGGTCAAGGTCAAGGTCGCTTTACAGACAATAAAAGACAGATACAGGGAACAGTGTATTTACAAATAAGCAAGCTGGAACAGGTGGGTGTTGAGTCTGGTTTTGAACAGGGGGGCAGAGTCGATGCTGCTATTAACTACAACAACACATACATTGTTCTGGGTTTATTTATGAGCAGGCTCGGATTTTAGGAATATGCAGACAAGTCAGTGAAAGTCAGCTGGAAGATGAGCCGGAAAACAAATTATTTTGAAAAAGTGAAATGACTTACAGAGCATTAGGCAGAGTGATGCGATCTCCATCCTGTTTTCAGTTGCAAGTCTTCCTCTTTCAGGTTTTTCAGAGCAGTCGACCACATCCTTAACAAGCACAGGAAACCATGACAACCATTGCTGAGAAACAACACATCGAACTAACCACTCACCTGCCATGAAATTCACACAAACTAACACGCCTGAGCTCTGAGCTTAAAGCAGTGGAACCAGGCGCCAGCATGTACTCAATTAAAACAAGATAAAATACACCTTTATTATACTTTATGATACTTTATTGATCCCCAGCTGGGACATTTTGTTGGTGGCTTTGCAGCCGTCCAACAGAAATAAATACAGAATTACTTGGAAAGTGACTTTCCTTTATAATCAGTGTTAAAGGAAGTATTCAAATCTTTTGCTGAAGTGAAATTACCAAAAAACAGACAAATGGTTATAAGAAAATGAAAATACATTAATGAAACAACCATATTATATTTTTGTGTTTGGTATTCATGAACATTGCTGAATATTTCAGGGAGGGATCTGGGAAGAATAACAGATTTCTATAAAAATGTCCCTTTTGAACTCATCAGTGTTTTGTTTTCAGGGTTTTTATGATCAACAGACAGACACTTTGTTATAAAAGGTAGTTTTAAAAGAAATTACTATATCTACAACACTAACAAGGCTCAAATAGCAGCACACTTCCACAGTAGCATGATGAGGGTCCCTGCATGTAACCCGAAGCTTAGAGAACTTTATAAGTGTACAGTTTATTAAAAAGATAGATGATAA